>JAQMYF010039969.1:0-14228 GCA_030014195.1 Neosilurus mollespiculum
CCTGCACACCCAACCTGGAACTACTGACCATCAAATGTCGTCCTTTTTATCTTCCTCGGGAGTTTACATCGGTCATATTCAGCACCGTTTATATTCCACCCCAGGCAGACACAGACACTGCTTTATGCGAGCTGCACAAAGCACCAAACTCAACACCAGGATGCTGTGCTTATTGTGGCGAGGGACTTTAACAGTGCCAACCTCAAACGCGCAGTGCCAAACCTTTATCAGCACATCAGCTGCCAAACCTGGGGTGAAAGGACTCTGGACCACTGGTACACAACAGTGAAAGATGGTTACAAGGCACAATCTCACCCTATGTTTGGAAAGTCCATGCCGCCATCTTCCTCATGCCTACTTATAAACAAAGGATCAAGCAGGAAGTTCCGGCTTGGAGGGAGGTACCACGCTGGACGGACCAATTGGCAGTCGCTCTGCAGGACACTCTGGATGACACAGACTGGGACATGTTCCGGTGCAGCTCTGATGACGTCAACATGTTTATGGAAGCGGTTGTGGGATTCATAGGAAAACTTGTGGACGAAACGGTTCAAAAGACTACCATCAGAACGTTTCCGAAACAGAAGCCGTGGGTGGATAAATCCATTCGCGATGCTCTGAGATCCTGTTTAGCTGTGTATAACATGGGGCTCGCCAGTGGAAACATGGACGAGTACAAGACTGCATCCTACAGCATGCGCAGAGTGGTGAAGGAGGCGATGCAGCGCTATGGACAGAAACTAGAGTCACAATTCCAACAGAGTGGCTCTAGGAGTCTGTGGCAGGGACTAAGGAACATGATGGACTACAAAGCACCATCTTCCGGATCAGTGAATGGAGACACTTCTCTGGCAGACGAGCTAAACACCTTTTATGCTCGCTTCGCGGCTGCAGCTCACAGCACTAACAGCGTTAGCAGTGCTGGCAGCACTATGGGTAGCACACTTCTGGAGCATACCAGAGAGGCTAACTCATTCATCATCTCGGAGCACGACGTGAGAAAAGCATTCAGGAGAATATCTACAAGGAAAGCAGCAGAACCAGATGGCATCACGGGTCAGGTTCTGAAGACCTGTGCCGACCAGCTTGCTCCAGTGTTCACTGAGATCTTCAACCTCTTCCTGGATCAGTCTATAATCCTGACGTGCTTCAAACAGTCCATCATTATTCCAGTCCCAAAGAAACCCCAGCCCGCCTGCCTGAACGACTTCCGACCAGTGGCCCTTACCTCAGTAGTGATGAAGTGCTTTGAAAGGCTTGTCAGAGACTTCATCACTCCCAAGGGGTTAGCCACCTCAAAATCATCAATATATAGTTGAAGAGTGATCCCTTCCTCTTCAAAGAAAGTATTGTCTTTGAAGCAGGCACCATCTCTGTAAGATTTGTATTCCACTGACAAAGTTCTTTATGTGACATGGTCTTTTCCAGATTTTCTCTATTGCTCAGTAATGTTTGCAGCACTTTTAGTATAGGGACATACACAACAGTCTGCTTATCATTTTCTAGGACAAACTCAACTGGCATAACCAAAAAGAATTCCCTTGAAATGTATGATTTTTGCCTGGTAGGAGTTGACAATGATTCCTCATTAGTAGTGCATTTGAGGAATACATTATTCTCAATGACCACTCAAGCTATCTCATTCACTAAAGCATCATCAACATTTGCACAATGGGTATGTAGAATTCTTCGAATAGAAGAATGTAGCAATGGCTGTGATAACAAATAAATCTGGTTGATCTGATCTATGACCTCTTGCAGGGCAGTTTCAGAGATGACATTATCAGGAAGAGAGCAGCTACATTGTGTTCCAACTGATTCCTGAAGTGCTCCACATCTTCATTTAGCTCAGCAACTTCACAGTCAATATCATCAACTTCAGGGTGACTTTCCTCCAGCTGAAAACTCACATTAGTGGAAAGTTCTTCAACTACATTCTTTGAAACAATTTCATGTTTGAATGCCATTTTTGTTGTGCATCTGATGCTCTTTGCTTTTATGTGCAGTAAAGGTAGAATAAACACTACTCTAAAAGTTACAGTCTTGATATGGGCAAGCAAACCATTTGCCTCAGCTTAAGATGTCTTCGCAAATGGGTAAAAAAAGTCTGCTTCAGGTCAAAGCTAGACAAAGTTGCACAATTGACAGTGAAATGCAGTTTCTTCACTTTTGCCTGCATCCTTTTGAGTGTGCCATGTTTATAGGTGTACTTTGAGTGCATTAAAAGATTTAAATGTGCAGAGGCATTCCTTATGAAGACATGGGAGTGGGGATGTCCCAGTGTGGAATCCATGTTTTAAGCGATAATGCTTAAGCAAGTAGCCTCTCTTTTCAGCAAAAAATGTGCAGTACTTACAAGTCCACTGCATTAGAGAATACTGCTCTGGTTGACCTGAAAGCACATGATAATTTCAGCATTAAGCACCTGTTACAAAAGTTTACAGTTTTTACAGTCACAAATTAAAATGTACAATTAATAAATTCTAGAGTCTAGAGTCTCGTCATTTGTAACATTGTAGGACAAAGCTGCAATAACATCCGGACAACAAAATATGAATTAACAACATTAACATTTTTTAACGTGTGCTCTGTCGGCTCCAACCTGGCTCTGACACACACTCTTTGCTGAGCACACACTTTACTTTTTACACATACACCGCATGATCACGACGTCCAGAACCGGACTGACCATCAGCCTGGGCCGATTGAAAAAAAAAAAAGTATGCATTGCGAGCCCACTGTGTTTGTACAGCAGCCCAGTCCAATTTGGTCCAGGTACTGAACCAAACAAATCAATACCGAAGAGAAAGAAAAAAGTTTGCACATTTGAGCTGCATCTTCGTGTGCATGTATCTTTCTCCATATGCAGACTTTTCCCCTTCTCTCCCACACTCGCTCACACACCCACCCACCCCCTCCCCAACCGTCCACCAAAGCTTTACTCCGCTCCCCGTTTTTACGAGTGCTCATTAAAAAAACATTTCAAACCTCTCTGAAGCGTCCACATTTCTAATGTCTCATTTCTGTTTGTACACCTTTTCCCACTGCCGTGTAATATTCACCTGCCCCTCAGAATGACTTTGTGGCAAGGATATGCCACAAACCTCTCCCGCCGCCCAAAAAAGTTATGAGAAAATAATGACTTTGAATTTGAAATGCCAAATTTCGGCAAAAACAGAGTAGTCTACCATAAACTGTAGTCTACATTTGTTTCCAAAAGTGGTGAAGTTACTGTCATGGACAAATACCATGCCTGCTAATAGAGACATTTGAATTGGATTTTATTTACTCCTCCCTGGCAAGCACTACACTACAACAAGAAAATGCGACAGTTTACAAAAGAGTAAAATATTTACTTACCAAATTGATGTGCTAAACACAAGTAACTGAAGGTGTTGAAGCGCGAAGTAGACGAGGCAGATCTGCGCATGTCTGAAAGAACGCCCAAAGGACACTGGGTACAATAAATTATTTTTTCAAATTTGACTTAACTGAGATACATCAATTTAAGCATGTTTTCCAACCCAAAATTACTACTTACTTATTTAAAAGTAGTGTTCATAACAGGTTGATGAAAACTGAGTTTGTTTCACATATTTAATTAAGTTGTATGGCTCCTATTTTTGTCTCCTGTGTGTCTGTGTGTGTGTGTGTGTGTGTGTGTGTGTGTGTGTAGAAAAATGTAGATATCTATATTTCTGGTGGTAGCAGACATTGGGACAATTAACTTGAATTCATCTAGGAACAGTACTCCCTCAATTCAATTTCCTTTCCTTTTAGCATTTTTTTTTTTTTAATTTACGTTTCACTAGTTTTGGTCAGGGTTCCAGTAGCTGCAGGGTCACAACAGCCGCTCTGTTCACCCTTTAACATTTTTTATGTTTTTATATTTTTACAGCCTTGCTGTGTCATGCACAAAACTGTGTACCAACACTTACTTAAAATGACTGTATCTGAATAGATATAAATATTATATAATAAAATAGTTTTCACAGTGTCCAGTGTTTCATACCATTTTCATACAACATTTGTGCATATTTTATAAGGGCACAGAATTAAATGTCATCACTGCAACAACAGTGCAAGTGTAACAATTAATTGGTTTGGGAAAGTGCGTGAATAGTTTAATAGCCTGCAGCAGTTTTTAAAACAATGCTGAAACATCATTATATTATCTTTCCCTCTCAAATCCAGCAAACTCATTTTTTGATATGTGTCCTCTTCACCTAGTTAAGACTCTTCTAATTTGTTATTGGGTTTCCTTAGACTTTTTTTTTTTTTTTTAATCATGGCACATCGTACTGACTAGCATATCTGAAGTACGTACATATGAGAAAACTTTGCATGTATGTGTCATTATCTTATAAACATTAACCAAATAATGCTGAAATGGATTTACAAGGATTTTGGCCAGTTAATGCAGACATATTTATTTGTCATTGATTAGAATGGGGGTAGTGGTGGCTCGGTGGTTAAGGTGCTGGCTTACTGATCCAAAGGTCATGGGTTCAAGCCCCACTATAACTGGGTTGTCACTGCTGCTCCTCCAGTGGAGATTTGGCTTATCAAAGGCCATGTTTCTCACTGTCTGTGGTGAAAGAACCACTGCTGACATTTGAAAAGAGTAGGCCGTTGGATTGCTATTAGCGGGTTTCTGCCTTCCGATGGCCTGGAGAGCTGTCCAGGGTGTTCCACCCTCACCCAGAGTCAACTGGGATGGGTGCCATATATATATATATATATATATATATATATATTATTTTTTATTTTTTTTTACTCCTTTCACTTGTATAATTTTATTTTTACTTGTATTTTATCTCAATGCTAAATTTTTGTGCAATATTTGCTTCTTAAGTGCAATTTTGAGGGGGCTCTGAGTCTAAGAATTTCATTGCTGGTAGTGATGTTTCATTGTTACCTGTATATGACAAATAAACTTGAAACTTGAAACTTGAAACTTAAAATCACTGTCCATCTTAAAACCCAGATTTGTAACCTTAGTCCTTACATACAGTGCCAAGGGACCCAGGTCACCAAGAGGGGACTCACAGGAGCCACTGGGCAAACACCATCCCTTAATTTTCATTAAAATGTAAGAGAATTAAGGGCCATCCAAGCTTTTATGTCATTGAGGCATACAAGGAGAGGTGCAACTGAAAGGTATCCTTCCGTTTTAATGGTGCATAAATCTGACTGTCATCAGTGTAACAGTGGAATGTGATGGCATGCTTTCTAATAATATAGCCCAGAGGAAGTATATAGAGTGAGAAAAGCAGTGGCTCTAAGATTGATTCTTTGGAAGCCCACACATAACAGGGGAGCAGAGGATTTAGAACCAGCAGTGTTTACACTAATAGGACTAGATAGGACTTAAACCATTCCAGTGCAGTACCACAACTAGGTGTTGTAAACAGGATAATAAAATGTTGTGGTCCACTGTATCAAAGGCTGTGGTTAGGTCAAGCAGAACAAGGATCACATGGTCACCAGAGTCCAAAGCTAGGAGTATGTCATTAAATACACTTAACAAAGGTGACTCTGTGCTATGAAAAGTTTTTAAACCTGACTGAAAAACCTCCAGGATGTTATGCTTATCCAGAAAAGCTTGAACTAAGCATTAAAAAATTATTTTCTTCAAGATCTTTGACAGGAAGGGCAACTTGGAGACAGGTCTAAAATGTGCTAATACTGTGTGATCAAGACCAGGTTTCTAAATTATGGGTTGCACTACATCATGTTTAAAATTTACAGGAACCACACAAAAAGACAGACTGCTGTTAATAATATTAAGAACTGACTGACCTATGCTTTGGAAAACCTCTTTAAAAACCCAGGAGGGACAGCATCACTGGGGGGGCACCTGAGGGCTTAATATAGCTAACAACCTCCTCTAACACTGACAAAGTCACAGGCTCAAAATGATTAAAAACAGCTGAACAGAGGGCAGGAGCTGAAGGGTCAAAAGCAGGAGCTGAGATGAGAGCCTTTGTGGTGGTGACCTTATCAATAAAATATTTAAGAAATTTATTACATTTAGAAGAGACTTCCAGGCTGATGGTCTGAGAAGCATTAAGAACAGAATCAATGGTTTTAAATAACACATGTGGGTTATGACAATTTGATGAAATAATGTAAGACAAGTGTTCTCTTTTAACCTGTTTAACAGTGTTCTGGTAATTATGCCAGCGACCCTTTAAAATTTGACATGACACCTGCAGCTTGTCCTTCTTCCACCTGCCTTCAGCTTTGTGACACTTCTGTCTGACTGTGTGAGTTCTGTCATTAAACCAGGGTTCAGGTTTAATCTGATGATAAATGAAAAATGGAGTGTCCAGGATGGTTTGACAGGAGGAGTGAATCCATGAAGTGAGCTCTTCTGTATTTGAAGATTTTGGGTCAGCAGGCAATCAAATCTGTTTATAAGCAGCAGAAAACTGAGCAGCAGTGAAGAGGTTAAAAATCAGAGAGCGCCGAGCAGGAGAGCAGGTTTTAGCTGAAGTAGACAAAAAAATTACCTTGAATATTACAGAAATATGGTCAGAAAACACATTGTCACAGAACTCCATATTTAACACAGACAAACCATGTGAGAGAACAATATCTAGTGTATGACCATGTTTGTACGTGGGAATACACACAGACTGCACCAAATTTAAAGAGTCAATAAGGCTTAAAGTCCTTCATCAGTGGCTTATCTGGACAGCACACATGGATATTAAAATCACTGATAAGAGAACGCGGTCATGGGTAGGCATGACTCCAGCTAAGAAATTGGAAAAGTCCTTTATAAAGTCTTTACTCTATTTTGGGGGTCAGTAGATGATAGCCCAGCTCAAATAAAGTTGTTTCAAAGCTGGAAAATGAAGAAGGAAAGTGCTGCTTTCATTTATAAACATTTGTAGGAATTTTTGTAAAAGGTTTCTGTTCTTCCTTCTCAATCAGATGTCTGTGTCCGCATTAAAATAACAACAGCCGACTGGTAAAAGTTCAGAAAGAGCACCAGACTCACCAATACTCAGCCATGTCTTAATAACATATAGAAAATCTAGACAAAGGGAGAAGAAGAAATCCCTGAGGATAAAAGTTTTATTTGTCAGTGATCTGGCATTTAGCAGTGCAATCCTGGTAAGAGCTGGCCTGTGATTCAGCAGGTTGAAGAACCAGCCACAGTGGCCTCAGGTTCTGGAGATTTACCCCATGCTGGCAGAAGTAGGGGAAAGGGGGGCATCATGTCTAGAATTCCTCACCTAATCCGGCCACAGGTACCAGGCAGGTGTCAATGGGATCCAGGGAGTGCCGAGAAACAGATACATGAAGAAATAATCCATGCTTCCGGGGAATGGTTGAATAGCTCAATAAACAGACCTTTAGCTTCACCAGCCAACCGCTGTGCTTGCTACAGTGAAGGCGATGCTTCTGCCAGGGGTGATGGGGCCAAAGCCCAATAGAGGTGAGTTGCAATCCCTGTTAGTGGTGGGGGCAAGGTTTTCTGTCTGCCATAATGAAATGCAGCTAGATTTTTGATTGAAGGTTAAAGATTCAGGAGTGTTTGGCAATCATACCCCAGTATAGACTTTATTCGACGAATGCAAAAGGTCAGAAACAACAAAAATATAAATAACATTGACAGAGGTAGACTGCCAGCCACATACACCAACACCATCTTGCCTCATTAAGTTGAACTGATCATTGCTAAGGCTAAGGGAAATAACTCTTGTTTTTTTTTTTTTTTTTTTTTTTAACAAAACTTAAATTAGCAGGTTTTGCAAGTGAATTTTATGGACTTTTGTGTGTACCTTAAGGTGTCTCAAGTTAAACAAGTCCCCATCAGTTCTACATTGCAGATGTAAATTACTCTGTCCATATCCCTGAAAGCATCCATTAGCACAGCAGAAAAAAATGGGGGGAATAGGGTGAGTGCTAGTACAGAAAGGAATGGATCTGATGAGACTCTTGATTCCCACACATGTGCCTGCATCCCAACATGAAAAGAGCAGATAATGTTGACAAATTTATAAAGGCATCCAGATTTTTTCTTCCACAGACCCTCAAAATTGACAGTGTCAACTGCTTCTGTGAAGTTGACAAATACAGCAAATACAGTCTTGCCTTTGCTCAATAAACTTTTCTTAAAGTTTTCTTAAAGCCTAACTGCAAAGATCATATCAGCTGTTCCATGACCTGAGCAAAACTCACATAGAGATTCAGGGTAGATGTCTTCTACAAGGTGTATGATCATGTGACTGAAATTGATGCATGTCAAGATTTTCCCTGCTATGGACAGGAGTTGTGACAGTGGGTCCTGTTACCTTTTCACTTTTACAGGTGTACAATGGACACATCCTTCATATCCTGTGGCAAACAGCTGTGCAGCCAGAAGTGTTGATATAGACTAAAGAATTTCCTCTGCATATGGAACTCCCCACATTTGTAGACTTCTGTAGGGATTCCGTCTGACCCTGGTGGTTTGCATCTCAATGCCTGTTTCACTGCATTGGATAATTCATTAAGAGATGGTGGGAGATTCAGAACCTCAATGGGTGGTCTCTGTGGTAGAGCATCTATGGCTTCTTGAGATTTGATTGAGGTGCTATTCATCTGCTGAGTATTTTTGAGTTTGGTCTGTGAGGAGGGTATTTTCATCAGCTGTACCAATCAGAACAGCACCACCTATTTGTGACTGCTCTCAGCCCACTGTAGAAATTTTGGAATTGTGAAATTCAGCTGCTGCTTGCAGTGATGCTTTTTGTCCTTTCACCACTTATTTTTCATCTGTCGAAGTCTGGTTTGTGCTGTATGTTTTGCACTGATGTATTGATGTTTGGTTAAAATACATTTTGTTGTTGATGTAGACCTTGCGGGCATTATACATCATTATACAGGTGTCTCTGTGGCAATGGTGTATGTATCTAAGCAGAACTTTTTTTAGACTTTGTTTATGTCTGTGTCTGGGGGAATATCCTGCAGAGATAACGTTTCAAGATTTGCCCTGAGGTTGTTTTCTCTCACTCTTTGAGTTGTGACACATTTCGTTTCTTCAGAGGTGCTTATGTGTATGTATCTTTTTGGGTTTATCTGGAAAGACATCAAGCTTCTGACCATTCTGTGATCAGACCAGCAGTCTGCACAATGAATGACTCATATGTTCTTGATATCCTTAAAGTCGGTTTGCCGGATTATTATGTAATCGATTAGATGCCACTTTTTTGATTGTGGTTGCATTTAGATTGCTTTGTACTAGTTTGGAAGCTGAAACATTGTGTTGGTAGTGAAAAGTGTGCTGTTGACATGTAGTCAGGAGTAGGAGAACATCATGTTTTGCCAAGTCCAAGCCCAAGTATGTACTGCCAACTCTGATGTAGAAATATCCCATGATGACAAGTTTGTCATTGTGGTGGGTGTTTTTAATTACCATGTCAAGCTCTTCATAGAAGGCCTCCTTTTCAGCATATGAATGTTCCAAGATGTTGGGGAAGTACTGATGATGCTAAGATGATGTTTAGACAGCTTTATTTGTATCTTCATAAGCTTGTCATTTACATCTCTGGGTAGTGTTTCCAAATTGCATGCAATGGAAAAGTGGATTGTAAATCCAACTTTATTAAACCTTCCTTCTCCTTGAGATTTACCCATCCAGAAGAAGGTGCAGCCACCTTGAACTTTCTCAAAAGTTTATTCACCCGAAAAACTGAGTGCCACAATGTCGATATTATAGTGCTCTGGTCTATCTTTATCATCCAGTGGACATTCCATGTTACCAGACTAAGCTGGTGTTGTCTATTTTTCTTTATGTGACCACACGAATGGATGGCTAGTCAGGTACAATATCCTGACAGGCTGGCTGTGGGATGAACCATATTCTTTTCAGATCTTTTCCATTACCTCTTCCCTGTCAAAGGAGAGTAACGATACCCCTGGACAAGGCTGCTCTTCCACTCAGGCAGGATATGAGTTCCACCCGCACCCTGCTAGGTGGCAGAATGACCATCACACCTGAGCCTCCTGTGTGCAGTTTTGTGGCTAACTTCCAGCAGCATCCTCGACCTGTCCCCACTGCCACTCACCCATCACTACAGGACTTGTGGTTGGTCAGGTCCAGGTTCTGGCCTTGCTGATTGATCTGCACCTGAGTGGACTTAAGTGAGAATGGCTTATGCAGGACCAGTCCCACTCTGGTGCAGAAAGACTATAAGCCAAGAGGCAAGCATGGGTGCAGGTTTGTACAGAGTGGCCTTCTCATAAGCAAGCTGCTGTCCATGGTTAAAGAACCTTGTCTGCCCTGCTATTTAACCCATAACCTGGGATATGGTTGCTGGATGCCAGGTTGTGTCCACAGCTCTGTGGTCCAAGCTACTCAGAGAACCTCTGCAGTTTAACCTGGGGCAGCAAGGTGCCCAGTTACCATATATTGCCACGAGAATGCACTGCAGATGTATTGGCTATAGAGAGACTATGCACTGGCAGCGAAGGCTTATCCTTGCAGAGCTTCCTCTTCACTACTGGTTAGCCAGTGGCAGCATTTAAAGCAGACTATATTAGACTACCATTATGCTACTGCACTAGACACATCACTTCTACTTATGAAGAACCACCTACCTGTAAGCTGTATAAAATACCATTCATTGAATATATAAACTAGGGGTGACAAAATATAAGGATTTCACTGATAACAAAACTAGGGCTAGCACAGTGGCAAGCACATTCGCCTCACAGCAAGTAGATCCTGGGTTTGAGTTCCATTCCCAGTGAAGGCATTTCTCTGTGGAACTTGCATGTTCTCCCCGTGCTTATCTGGGTACCCTAGTTTCATTCCACAGTCCAAAGACACACACATAAGGGTAACTTGATAATTTGGATTGCCCCTAGGTGTACAGGTGGATGAAAAAGTTTGTGCACCCCTGACAATTTCCATTATAAATCATTAGGTGTTTGGATCAGCAATGTCATTTTGATCTATCAAATAACTGATGGACACAGTAATATTTTAGTAGTGAAATGAGGTTTATTGGATTACCAGAAAATGTGCAATATCCATCAAAAAAAAATTAGACAGGTGCATAAATTTGGGCACCCCAACAGAAAAATTGCATCAATATTTAGTAAAACCATTTCCAAGAAGAACAGCCTCTAGACGCTTCCAGTAGCCTCTAATGAGTGTCTAGACTCTGGATGAAGGTATTTTGAACCATTTCTTCTTACAACATATCTCCAGGTTAGGTAGATTTGATGATTGCCAAGCATGGACAGCCTGCTTCAATTCATCCCACAGATTTTCAATGATATTCAGGTCTGGGACTGGGATAGCCATTCCAGAACATTGTACTTGTTCCTCTGCATGAATGCCTGAGTAGATTTTGAGCAGTGTTTTGGGTCATTGTCTTGTTGAAATTTCTAGCCCCGATGTAACTTCAAGTTTGTGACTGATTCTTGAACATTATTCTCAAGAATTTGCTAATATTGAGTGGAAACCATGCAACCCTCAACTTTAACAAAATTTCTAGTACTGGCACTGGCCACACAGCCCCACAGCATGATGGAACCTCCACCAAATTTTACTGTGGGTAGCAAGTGTTCTTTTTGGAATGCTGTTTTCTTTTGCCACCATGCATAATGCCCCTTATTATGAACAAATAACTAAATCTTTGTTTCTTCAGTCCACAGGACCTTATTCCAAATGAAGCTGGCCTCAAGCGACTCTGTTTGTGGTGTGTGTGCAGAAAAGGCTTCTTCTGCATCACTCTCCCGTACAGCTTCTCCTTGTGCAAAGTGCGCTGAATTTTTTTGAACAAATCACAGTAACACCATCTGCAGCAAGATCATGCTGTAGGGCTTTGGAGGTGGTCTGTCAGTTGTCTTTGACCTTTCATACCATCCTTTGCCTCTGATATTTTTCTTGGCCTGCCACTTCTGGCCTTAACAAGAACTATGCCTGTGGTCTTTTATTTCCTCACTGTGTTTCTCACAGTGGAAGCTGACAGCTGAAATCTTTGAGATAGCTTTTTGTAACCTTCACCTAAACCATTATATTGAACAATCTTTGTTTTCAGGTCAGTTGAAAGTTATTTTAAGGCCCCCGTGCTGCTACTCTTCAGAGAAGATGCAAAGAGAAGAAAACTTGCAGTTGGCAACCTTAAATACCTTTTCTCATGAACAAACAAAATGACACGGGTGCACAAATTTTTGCACAGCCTATATTTCACATTTTATTTAACTTCATACAACTTAATATTGCAACAGTAAAAAAACTTTGTCTGGAAAACACCTGTGTATTTTTATTACAAAATGAAAGGCAGGCCACTGTGATAATTTTCTGTGAAGAAAGAGTAAATTATTATGCAGCCTCAAAGGGGTGCCTAAACATTTTCATACAACTGTATCTCTGTGCTGCCCATCGATAGACTGGTGAGCTGTTTAGGTATACCCCGCCATTGCCACCTTTGAAATAAGCCTTCCCCTGACCCTAATAAAGTGGTTCAGAAAATGAGAAACATAATGACTACAAAACAAATAATAGAGGAGATGTTGAGGTTTTTTTTTCACTTTTTTGACCAATAAATGCTGTTACAGCATTGAATAGCCATATAAGATGATGCCACAGCGTCAAATATTGAGGTCAGCACATGTTTAGATATCCTTCTGGGCTGTTTGAGCTGGCTGTAAACATATTTTTTTGGGGGATTAGTGTGTCACTAGTGTGTCTGATTAGCTGGCCTGCCCCCAATACCAGAAACTTACTTGTTTATTCAAGCATTTTGTAATAAATAAATAAATAAATACATACATACATGCATACATACATACATACATACATACATACATACATACATAAATAAATAAAACAAACCTTTTATTAAATAAAGGAGCAGATCTGAGGGTTCTGGTAAACTGGGATATTTGGTTGCAGCATATGCCCTGAGATGCTTGCCAGTCCATCACAAGGCATCATACAAGCAACCATTCACACTCACACCTAGGGACAATGTGGAACACTCACTTAAACTAATGCACATGTCTTAGGACTGGGAGAGGAAACCAGAGTACCCAGAGGAAACATATGCAAGCACAGTGAGAACTGAGAATTGGACCGGTTTGCAGCTCTGTACATTTCATAAGCTTTACTGCATGCTTTACTTTTTTTGTATGCACGTTATTCTTAGTGGAGCTTCAGAGCTTCATACTTGTACAAATGTCTTAAAACTATGAGCTTGATTCTGTTGTCTGTCTGAGCTCACATGCCCACAGAGGCACATGCTGTCGGCGCTTCACAGGTTATTTTCTTAAGCCAAGTTTACACAGAAAGTGACAAGCGACTGGCAAGAGAGGCAAATCGATTCCCCTCTCAGTTCTCATTGCTTAATTAACTCAGTCACATGTTTCCTGCTTCAAAATCTTTCTGAATGAAATTATGAGTAGCACAGATCGGTGGGAACTTTTATTATCATTACATTGTTTGACTTTATTTGAACTCATAGTAGCATCATATATAGCTTATTATTATCATTATTATCACACAGCAAGTATGGTTAACAGGTCACTTTGCTTGCCATCTTCATTCTTTATTTGAGTCAAAAGCACCATAACATCACCACTCCTCTTGGTTCACCCAACGATACAAGCCTGGTATCAGCAAAGGGAGAATCATAGCCTTGTTCAGGGGCTCTGTTTTGACAGAATACACTTTCAGCAGTACTTTAGGCTGAACTGCACACAGTTTTATGTATATATGTATTTATTATTGTTAAAATTAAGTTGTTAACACAATACAGAAGAAAAAGACATTACCAAAACAATGAATACGAATTTACTAGCTAACCGACATAATGTACATTTAATGTGGCTCTTAATAAGCATATATAAATATAAACTCACAGGAGATGCAGACCATTTCAAGTGAAGTATAATTGGAGAACTTTTGAGGGTAAACCTGGCCTGATAGGGCGGGATGGTAGCCATCCCGCTTGGGAGGGTGCCGCTCTCAATTAAATTCAATTCAGTTTTATTTGTATAGCGCTTTTTACAATTATCATTGTCACAAAGCAGTTTTACATAGTAAAATTGATTTAAGGAGAAATCTAAGAATTTTTCTTACACAAAACACCTACACATCGCCTGTGGCGACAGTGGCAAGGAAAAACTCCCTCAGTTGACACAAGAAAGAAACCTTGAGAGGAACCAGGCTCAAAAGGGAAACCCATCCTCATTTGGGTAAAACCATAAAATACAAACCA
>JAQMYF010039970.1:0-14218 GCA_030014195.1 Neosilurus mollespiculum
CTATGTAAAGCTGCTTTGTGACAATGTCAATTGTAAAAAGCGCTATACAAATAAAACTGACTTGACTTGACTTGAATATCTAACTCTACAAAGGGAAAAAGTCTAAATACTGGTTATGTACTGGTTTGTTATCTAAATAACAAAGGAAAACAAAGACTGAATACTGGATCTGTGACCACAAAAAAGTCAAAATACTTGTTACATACTGATTTAAGAGCAAAAATTAAAATCACTTTGTAGTGTACGTTGTGTAGCTGGTGACCCGACAGGAGTACATTCTCTTCTGGCACTCAAGGCTTGGCTTCATGGTTCAGGTAACTGGGATATGACTTTGGCCTTTGAAATATCATCAGTCCTGTTAATGTTGCCTGTTGTATTCCTACTTTAGTCAGTGCCCATAATGCTGCCTGTTGTATCTGTTCTTGGGTGTTATTCCAGGAGTAAGTGACAAATCCTTGCAATTCACTTTGTGCCAGCAGCCATTCACGGTGAGCCGTCCCGGCCTCAGCAAGAAGTCGGCTGTAATCTGTGTAAGGGCATCTCCATCATTGACATCGGCATTGTTACTTCCCTCCCATCAAGGCTCGCATGACATTGACCCAGTTGAGCACGATTATCCCGGGCCTGCCCGTTGAGATGACGGTACTTGCCATGCAATTTTTTTTTTTTCCCCAAATCATGCGCAATTATAATTATAATTCACTTACCCAGCTTCCTCCTTCTGGCAATGGTCCTGATGAGATTACCTCAATTACATTTACTTCAACCTGAGGTATTTCATTTTCACTCCTTTGGGGGTGCATTATCACTGACATTTGCTTGATGGTTGCCTTCAAACGTATTCCTTTGATTAGGGGGAGTAGACAACACACCAATGGAGCAATTATTGCAAGTACTATAGCAACATTTATTGCCACTTTCATTAACCATCCCAGATTACCAAAAAGTCTGACTAAACCATTCGGTGGAAAATATAACAGATCCCACATTTTGTTTTACCTCTTTCTGTAAGCTTCCAAGCTACTCTATTGCCATCTAAAAGGTGCCACCTGTGGCCATGTTGTTGGGAATGAAAGTACAACAATGCTCTCCGAAGAGCATGCACATGCCTCCTTCTTTTGCCATTAGCCAATCCAACACCTGTCTGTTTTGGAGTGTCATGGTACTGGTGGTGGTTACCTGTTCCCCTAATGCCCGCAATGCTTCATCAGTATAGTTAATGAATCGTTGCTGATTATAATATATAAAGTTTATCCATTCAACATTCTTATTGATAGTGACCCATATAAAGATTGACTCAAAGCTGGCTGCTATTTCGTTCCTTGCCTTGTATTCTGTGGGAATTCCCCATGGTTGCCCTATGGCATCCAAACATACCTTTGGGTCAAATTGGTAATCTCTTTTGATTCTTCCCATGTCCTCCCCATCTTTATACAACAGAACCTCTGTGATTATCATTGCTCTAGTACATAATCCTGACCAAGAGAGTGAAGAGCATTCCTTAACCTCACTCCACCATAACCACCATATATGTGTGAGTGGTACTGTTTGATGTTGGAGCACTGGTGGTATCATTCTATAACATACCATGATTACCTTTGAGTTCCCATTTACTGTTTTGGTTTTGACATTTTTGGTGTTTCACTCCCCATTTACCCTGGAAGGACTCCACTGAGGATTTTGTGTTGTTTATATCCCATATTGTTTTGCAATTACCCATTAAGCTACCCACATTTCTGATCCCCTTGTTCCTGTAACATTCAAATGTGTGATTCCGTGCCGATATAAAGGAAACTGTTTCACTAGGTGCCCTCAGACAAGTTGTCTCTTTATTAAGTTTCCAAATCCTGAATACAGTATACACCAATACAGGCACATCATATCATTTAAAGGTGCTATAGTTGGATAAGTGACATTAACATTAACATGTTTTCTTGTATTCATGGTTACAGTGAAGGAAGTGTTCTGGATTACCTGTGTTGCATATATTTTTCCACTCCCGTGTGTCTGCTGCCTTCCTCTACTTCACTGTCTTTCTCTAATTACTGTCTCCACTCTCCACCCCCATGTCTCTATTTGCGTTTCACTCTGTCTCATGTTTCTAGATCTCAGTGTCACTATAAAACATCTCTCTCGCTCTCTCTCTCTGTCTCTCTCTGTTTCCTTGATCTCTCTCTCTCCCTCTCTCTCTGTTTCCTTGATCTCTCTCTCTGTCTCTCTCTCTCTCTCTCTCTTTCTCTCTCTCTCTCTCTCTCTTTCTCTCTCTCTCTCTCTCTCTCTCTCCATTTCCTTGCTCTCTTTCTCTCTCTCTCTCTCTCTCTCTCACTCTCTCTCTCTCTCTGGCGCATGCTGCATGAGTAGAGCGTGTGTGCATGAGTGTTTATGTTTAGAGCGATTGTTTGGGATCTATTCCTTTCTATTTTCATACTTTTTTTATTTTTTTTTGTCTTGCTTTAGGTATTAAAGCGAATTTTCATTTGCATTATTTAGGATTTTTTGTGTTAGTGTTTTGATTTAGTTTTTGTGTTAGGAGAAGAGTAGTGGCATGGAGGGGTGTAGGAATGGCCTCCCACCTGGCTGGGTGTGGCCGTTACCTTTCACTCCGTCACGGAATCAGGTGAGAAGGCGGGTGTGGAGGATGTGCTGATAAGCAGGTCGGGTATGAGAATATCGCCTCGGTGTCTAGGATGAATTAGGCTGTGGTGATCTTCCTGAAACAGGAATATTTGGTGAGCTGTATCGTTGGTGTGGATCAGTGATGTATTTGTACCTATTACACCGCTGGTCTCACCCATGGTCAGTCACCATCTCCAATGTTCCCCCGTTTATCCCGAACAGTGATATCGAGCAGGAGCTCTCAAGGTTCGGGATGTTCGCCAGTGCCATGAGAGCCGTTCCACTGCGCTGCAGGACTGAGGCCCTGAAACATGTGCTGTCTTTCAGGAGACAGGTCTTCATGTTCCTCGAGTCGCCAACATTGGATATTTCTTTCCGTGTTTCATACGGGGGGAAATCCTACATGTTGTATGCGACCACGGGGAGCATGCAGTGTTTTGAATGCGGTGACATCAGTTATAAGTTTTCATGCCCGCACAAGTCCCAGGCCAATGATGGTGGAGGGACTGGTGATAGCTCAGCTAGGGTTCAAAAGGAACCCAAGAAAATGGGGAAACAGGTGGAGATGTTAGATTCGAGTGTCCCAGCAGAAAAAAATTAATGGAAAAAGAAAACGCTGATAGTAATAATTTAATGAGTGATAGAGAGGATAAAACCGAAACTGATAGTAACCAAGGCACAGTCAGTGGAGCAGAGCCCTGCGGGGGGTAGTGATGAGGTGGGCAATGATCAGGGGACAGACAGCGGTACACAGATCATCACTGTAGAACCTGATCAGAACCTTTTCCTTCCACCTCCTTATGGATACTTTCAGGTTAGGGTCTCTTAATATTAATGGGGCTATAGATAAGAATAAAAGAGGTGTTTTAGCAGAGTATCTACAACTAAAATAGTCGAGGTTATATTCTTACAGGAAACACATTCTGACAGTTCTAATGAGGTGGATTGGGGGGTTCAGTGGGACGGGAAGATTTCTTTTAGTCATGGATCGAACACGAGTGCAGGGATACATGATAACACGAGAGTGCAATCAAACAATTTTAATGTTACAATTATTTCAGTAATTGAACTTGTACAGGTGAGGGTTTTAATTGTTGAAGCTGAATTTCAGGGCACTTTGTTTCTTTTTATAAATGTTTATGCACCCAGTAATGGTCCAGAACGTTTTAATGTTTTACAAAAGATTGACAACAGTAAAGATTGTTCTATGGTAATGGGTAATCTTTTATTAGATACAGTGTTCTGTGAAAGGTTCCTTTTATTTTGGAATAACTGGAAACAGAAAAAAAATGACTGAAAATCTTGGTCAGTGGTGGGGGGTTGGAAAAACCCAGATAAAGACTTTTTGCCAGAACTACACTGCATGTGCTACCCGTAACACAAAAGCAACCATCCAGAGGCTAGAGAAGGAGACACCTCGAAAATGACCCAGATATACAAAGCACACCTGAGGCAAGCAAAACACTATGGGAGAAAAGGCACGACTTGAGCTTCTTTCTTCAGGAACAAGTGAAGGGAGCTCTGGTTAGAGCCAGAATAGCAGCAGTGGCAGACATGGACGCCCCAGTGCTTTCTTCTTCAAACTCAAGCAGAAGACGGCACAGCAGAAACAAATGCTACATCTCCGTCAACCAGATGGGTCCCTGACCACAGAACAACAGGAGGGAACATCTCTTTTAGGGAACTGACACAGGCTGTTCAGCAACAATCAGCAGGTCGGGCACCTGGAATAGACAGACTGCCAGAAGAGTTCTACAAGCACTCCTGGGGAGTGCTGGGAGAGGACTACCACGAAGTGATAAAGGACTGGACGACAAGGAGGCTACTGCCTGGTAGCAGCCAACATGTGGTTCTGTTACTGCTGCCAAAGAAAGGTGACCTGGGCTTACTAAAGAACTGGCAGCCCGTTTCCCTTCTCTGTCTGGACTATAAGATTTTAGTGAAGTGTCTGACAAATAGACTGAAAGTTGTTTTAAACACTCTTATTCATGAGGATCAGTCCTACTGTGTGCCAGACAGATCCATCACAGACAATCTATTTTCTATCAGAGACATTATAGATATGGGTTTCTCAGATAAATACAGTGTGGGACTCTTGTCACTAGACCAATAAAAAGCTTTTGATCAAGTAAGACATGACTACTTTTTTAAAGTTCTTAAAAGTTTTCGGTTTGGAGAAACTTTTATTTCATGGATTAAACTACTGTATACTGATGCCTCAGTTATGGTTAAGGTGGGAGGCGGACTGAGCTATCTGATACCAGTAGAGGGGTATCAAACAGGGATGTCCACTCTCTGGTCAGCTATACAGTGTTGCTATCGAACCTCTTCTCAGCAGGCTGAGAACAGAACTAAGTGGCTTTAGCATCCTAGGTGACCCTACAGGAGAAAAATTCATAGTGTCAGCATATGCAGATGATGTCTTTATAACACAACAAGAAGACATAGCAAGACTTAATACCACTTTAACCATGTGCAAGAAAGTGTCATCAGCCAAAGTCAACTGAGAAAAGAGTGAGGGACTCCTCACAGGTGGGTGGAAGAACACGGGACCACCACAAATCCCAGGAGGCTTACAGTGGAGAAACTTCTTGTACTGGGACAGGGCCTGATCGACATACACAGCTGGATCTCTATGTCCCATCTGCAGGCAGTGCAAAAGCTGCTATACGGTAAAGATGTGGCATGGAAAAAAACAGCAAGCACATTCTTCAGGAAGGTGGAGAGCCTCTGCTACACCCAGCAGCTGCTCCTGTTGAACACAAAACAGATGACGTTGGGAAGCCTTCCCAGCTTCTACCAGTCGATGTTGAGAACATGACCATGTTAATGCTGAGAACATGGTGGCACACTGAATGGGTGTTCACCGTTCACAGGAGCCTCTCTCAGCCAGAAAAGTGGATCTTCAGGAAACCCCTGTTGTACAACAATGGATCACATCAAGAATGCTTAACTCAACAAGCATACAGTCCTCACTGCTTGCGAGTGGATGTACAGCACTGGCCCAGCTGAGAGATGACGCTGGATGGAAACCAGTGGCCTTCATAAGAAATATCACTGGCTTACAGTCCCCTCGCCTAGCAGAAAGGTTCATCAATGAACTTCAAGAGGCGCTACCAGAGAGCTGCAGAGAAGCCTTAAAGAGGGCCGACAGAGGGACAAGAGGCCACAGCAGCGACTCCCCACCCTTCACCGTTTCAGCAGTAGTGGAACAGCCACGAGAACAGGATGGGGACATGCTTCTCTCTTTCTGCACACCAGTACTCAGTAATTCCAAAGCCTGTCCAAGCAGGCATTATACACCACCTGTGTGAAAGTGACTCATCACGAGGAACTGAGAGGGCTGAAGGCCTCGGGATGGTCAGGTTTGTTTGGACCAGGCTTCTCCATGAAAGGATGCTGGCAAACTCTGTACAAACCTCCTATAGAGAAATGAACGGGTGATATACAGTGGAGAATAATCCACAAAATCATAGCAACAAACAGACATGTGGCCCACCTGAATCCAGCAGTTACAAGGGAATGCTCCTTTTGTGGTCAGGAGGAAGATGTAGAACACCTGTTCCTGAACTGCAGCCAGCTGGGGAACCTCTTCAGCCTGTTAAAGGTGTGGTTTAGGGCTGTAGGGGAGGAGTTCTCAACCAGAACTTTCATAGGTGGTCCTAAATATAGTGTTGCTAAGAAAGTGTGTTTACTAGTCTTTTTATCTGGTTTAGCCAAACTAGCAACCTGGTAAACCAGGAAGAATAACACCCTAGGCACCAAGACAACAGATGGTGTGGGTATGATGAGGGGGATGTTGGCTGCAAGGCTAAAACTTGAATATACGTACTATGATTTAATCAATGATGTTCACAAGTTTGGTGCAGTGTGGGAAATATCAGCTGCCCTCTGTGAGATAAGCGAAGATGGTGAACTGATTTTTAATTTCTAATCATTCATACCTCTTATGACTCGCTGTTCTTATAGTCTTATATTTTTATTACTTTATTGTTCTTTTTACTGTTTTACCATTCATGGAAAATTCATCAAACATTTTATTTTATGGTTTTATTTTTTGCTGTTTTATACTTGAATATTTGTCCCTTTAAAAATCTTTTAGAAGCAACAACAACATATATTTATCAACTAGTTGAATTTAGTGATATTTATATAATGTTTCTGAAATGATTGAATAAATGAGACATAAAATCTCAACCTCTCTCTCTCTCTCTCTCTCTGTTTCCTTGCTCTCTCTCTCTCTCTCTCTCTCTCTCTCTCTCCCTGGCGCCCATCTCAGCCGACTCTGGGCAAGGGCAGAGTACACCCCAGACAGCTCGCCAGGCCATCGCAGCTTGTCTCTGTTTCCCTCTCTCAATTACTTTTTCTTGCTTGCTGTTTCCTGTCTCTCACCATCTCTTTCTGTCTCTCTCTCTGCCTTTTGTCCTTGTCTCTTGTCTGTCTTTCTGTATGTGTGTGTGTGTGTCTTTCTTTCTTTCTTTCTTTCTCATACGTTCTGTTTCTCTGTGTGCAGGTATGTATCCCAGTGGTGTCTGTACGGTTGGTAAAGAAACAAAACAGCAGGCCTCATCCCTAACGGGCTCTGGGTTACAGACACAAAGGTCTGGGGCTCAAGCCTCAGTACTGTCAAGTTGCTACTGTTGGGCCCTTGGGCATGGCCCTTAACAATCACCTGCCCAGTTGTATAATTGTGATGAAAATGTAAGTCGCTCTGGATAAGAGCCTCTGCCTAATGCCGTAAATGTAAATGTAAATGTATTTCTGCCATCCCGTGTCTGAACTGGAGACATTATTCAGTGTTACAGGGAAGTGGTACTACCTCTAATGTTCTCTTTCCTGATGCACATACCACACACTCCCCATCCTTTAAAGTCCATTCTTGTGCTGTATATTTTGCCCACTGGTAACACACATTGGCCTGGGCCTTGTTCCAGAGTTCTGCTTGTGCTTCATTCTTTTCTTCATACATTACATGATTGTGTGAATTCCTGTAACTGTTCAGTTCCCCATTCTCATCCCTCTGTGTTTTGTCAGGTATCACCATTCCAGTGTTTTCTTGTTTTATTTGAGATATTTGTAATCTCCATGTTCAACCATTCATAGTGATTAATATTGTTCCTTGGCCTTTCTGCATAGCCATACACTTGTGACTCATCTACTGATTCTCTCCTTGTAATTACCTTGTTATATTGGCCAGATATTAATGACCTACGTCTCGGTGGGTCTGGGTCTGGTTCATTCGTAGAAGTGCATATCATACATGGCAATCCATTCGTCCATGTCTATGGTTTGTAGATCTCTGGGTTGGTCCCTGTGTTGTTCTCTCCTTGGGTGGAGAGTGTGTTCATCATTGGGAGTGGGATCAGGCCCGTGTTGAAGATAGCCAGCAAGGTCCCCACCGCCACCCACATTGTGAAGCGTCTCAGGGATTTCTGGGAGCTAAGGAAGATAATCGAGCCACCTGAATTCCCCTGCTCCTGGTTCCTCTGACTGGAACTTTCTGTGACTGCACCCCTGTTGATTGGGGTGTTTTTCTGATATCTGTGACCCATCCAAGCGCCTCTGCTTCTGATTTCTCAGGTTGGAAACTTTCTGTGATCCCCCCTCCAGCTGATAGGGGTGTTTCTCTGATATCTGTGGGCCAGCTTGGGGGTCCCCTGGTTTGAGCCTTCTTGACTGGGGTTCTCCTGCAAGGTCCTGTTCTCTCCCTTCTGTTCCTTCCACAGGGCCCCTACCTCCATTACCCTTTTCTGTTTCTCCCTGTGGGCTTCTAGGCACTGGGTGTTGGCGGCCTTTGCTCAGGTTGCCTTCCTGAAGGTCCAGGCTGCTCATCATCCTCGTATCTGCTGTCATCCCCTTCTTGTGCCTCCTGTACAATGAATCAATAAGTTGTACGATGATCAAGGTGATACCATGTATTGCATCCTCTCACCTTCACTGCGGTTGGGACCACGTCAGTTACCTCGAATGGACCTGTCCTTCTTGGTTCATGCCAAATGTCTTTTGATTTTGCTTAAGACTTCTCCCCTTGCACAAAGGTCTAGGTCATGTGCATCAGTTATTAATGTGGGGAGCAGTGTGGGGGGGTGCCATTATGGCCACTGCACGAGCTGTGTGATCCACTGCATTATTTCCGTGTGTGATGGTATTATTCCGTTTCTTATGCGCTTGACACTTAATTATTGTTAGGCGGTGTGGTTGCATCATTGCCGTCATTAGATCTGTGATCTCCTTGATATGTTGGATGCTACTTCCATCTGTCTTTTTGAATCCCCATTGTTTCCATACAGCAACAAATAGGTGACATACGCCGTGTGCATAAGCTGAATCCATGTAAATGTTGGCATTTGTCCCTGCTGCTAATCTGCAAGTCACTGCTAGAGCTTTAAGTTCTGCCTTCTGGACTGAACATGGTTGGGAATTCTCTTCTGCAGCAACTACCAGATAAGCACTATCGGACATTTCTTGTGTAATGTATGTGGTCCGGGCATTGGCAATTGACAGCTCACATGATGTGTTTTTAACATTTATTTGCTCCTGCAAAAGACATAACAAAGACATTAATTGTCTTCCTTTCTTTTTTTTCCTACTGCACATCTGCTCCCTCATCAGTGCAAGGTGCTACTGTCCCATGTCCTTGTGTTACATTACATAACAACAAGCTTCACAATGCACCTATGTACTGTACACTACATCAGAGTTATATTCATTATGCAAGAACCATTTTTTTTCTATGCATTTTTACAACAATATAAACCCTTTATCAAAATGTATGTGCTTGTGCATAACAACTAAACAGTACCACCTGGTGGACAAAAAAAATATAGTGTGCATGGTATATGTCACTTAACAGATTCAACAAAAAGGCAAAATACATTAATTGTCTTCATTTCTTTTTTCTACTTCAAATCCGCTCGTGAGCATACAAAATACAAGCGTTAAACATAAAAAATAGATGACTGCAAGCTACATTAGTGACCCAGGCTGATTTGTATTACACAAGAAAAGTACTGAATAGAAGCAATGAATAAAACTTTTATTCACGGACAGAACAACACAAAACTGCCTACAGACACTGTAGATTTAGCGGTAAACATTAACCATTAAAATTTGTAAATGTAACATCTCATTTTACAAGAAAAACAATAAAATTGTGCTGCCTCGCTTTCAGAAACAACTTACCCTCATCAGTGCAAGTTGCTACTGTGCGGGAAAGAGGGGGAAGAGGAAGCTACGGGAGCTCAGGAGTGCTGTGGGTGTCCCGAGTGGCGCATCGACAAGGTGCGCGACTATCAACCCGGAGATCGCAAGTTCGAATCCGGGTTGATGCCACAGCCATCCGTGACCGGGAGTCCATGGGAGCTAATTGGACGAGCTCTCACGGGATGGATATGCTCACTTCCCTATCACTCACAGCGATCACCAGCTCATTCGTATGAGTGGGCGGATAGCGCTTTCCCTCCGAGTGTGTTAGGCCGCCCTCAAATATGCATGCGCAACAGTTCAAAAAGAGGCAGGCGGTAGCATCTCATGTCACGGAGGGGGCGTGTGCTTGCTTGCGCCCCTTCCTGGTTGGTGGTGGTCGTGTGATCGGGAAGGCAAAAGTTGATGGGTGGAAATTGGGAACGACTAAATTAGGGAGAAAAATGGGGAAAAAAATCAAAAAAAAAAAAAATTGCTTAACTGGATAAAATTTAAAACATAATCCTTAAATAAAAAAATTAAATACAGGAAATTCAAACTGAAACTAAAAATTGATTAGGTGAATTTTTAACGCTGTTACACCTGCACTACTGCGTATCCTGCGTGTGTGCCTGTGTGGTCCCTGAAACACGTCTACAAAGTATGTTATGTCTGCTTCCTCTAATGGGGAGGATTCCAAATCAGGTCTAAGCTTTATGTACGCCAAGGCTTCAGTTACACACTTGTGTGGTTTGCCTTCGAACTGGTATGCTTTTTGCCAGGGTAAGTGTGGTTCATCTTGTTATCGTGATGTCAGGGTAGGTAAGCAGACTACAGTACTGTCGAGTATGGGCAGCAGTTAACACAAAGCATCCATTTTCCAACAGTTCTGTAGGTTTTATGATTTATGATGTTTTATGATGTGTGTGAATTATCACTGGGTGTCCCATAGTTAATATAGACGCTTTAGAGTATGCGTAGTGAACTGCTGCCACTGATAACAGGGAGGCCAGCCCTGAGCCACCCCATCGAGTTAAGAGCTGTAATAGGCTATCGATTGTTTTGGACACCCTTTACACATTTCTTGCATTAATATCATGGATGCATACCCATCACATCGTTTGGCTACATATGGGTTGAAAGGTTTATCATAGTCCAGTGTGGCTAATGCTGATGTGGTTTGCAGTTTCTGTTTAATGGTTTCAAATGCTACTAGGGGATCGGAGGTCCAGTGTAGAGGAGCTGACAATGTTTTTGAGCCGGCAGTGCTTAATAAGGCTCTAAGTGGAGCCACTTTTGTTGCATAATCCTCAAACCAGTCTTAACTGAAGCCTGCCATACCCAAAAAGGTCTTGCTAATCCCTTTGAGCTGTGAGGCTGTATTGCCCTCAAACCATGCGCTATGGTGAGCCCCAGATATTCCACGTGTGGTTGGCAGTACTGTAGTTTGGTTAACAACACTTTGTGTCCTTCCTGTGCCAGGCTCTTAAAGACCGCTATTGAATCTCGATGACACTCCTCAATTGTGGGGGAGCATATTAAAATATTGTCACAATATGAGATTTCTTGGCTCATGGCAGTTATCCCTGCTAAATCGTTTTTGAGAGCTTATTAAACACGTGTGGGGAATGTCTGAAGCCCTGTGGCATCCGCGTGTATGTGTATTGTTGGCCCTGAAAAGCGAAGACATATTGTGATTCGTCTGCCAAGGGAATGCTGAAGAAAGCAGAACACAAATCTATCACTGTGAAATACTGTGCCTCTGGTGGTATGTTTAATAGTAATGTGTGTGGCTTAGGATAATCCTCTAACTACCTCATTCACTGCCCTTAAGTCATATACTAACCTACATCTCTTTTTATTGGCTTTCTGAACATGGAAGATCGGTATGTTACATGGGCTACTCGTAGGAATAAGCACTCCTGCTTCCACTAGTCCCTGAATTGTGCCTGCTATCACTTGTGTGGCTTCCGCTGTAAGGGGTATTGTGCCTTTCTTGGAAGAAAAACATTAGGTTTTGATTTAACCTGTTTGGGTGTGTCTGATTTTACCAGTCCCACATCAATGTCATAATGTAACCACAATTCACTGGGTACTTGTTTTATCATTTCCTTTCTCAGCACTTCCTCCCTTCTAGCTGTTTGACTCATATGCATTCCCTGTGTTTTAATTTCCACTTGTTGTGGACTGCCTATCTGAATCGCCTGATAAGATTTTAATCATGGTTCCATTCTGGGAATAAAAAATCAGTGGATTATCACTTGGTATCCATTCGATTTCCTCAGCACTCTGTACCATGAGTCCCTGTGATTTAGACTCATGTCCTTGGTTGATTAACACTGTGATGTGTGGGGATGCCTGACTCACATCATACCATTTTCTGATGAATTCATTGACCAATATTGACAGTGCTACTCCTTCTGGGCCTATTAGGGCATACTACCAGCTAAACTTTCAACCTTTCAGTTTCCTGTTTCCACAAGTTTTCCATCCAAACATCTGTGCCAGGTTGATATCTTATTGTACAATGATAGGGAAGGTGAGGAGGGTGTGCCATTGGGGCATTGGCAAAGTTTCCCCATTTTCCCATTAAGATGTTGGGTAGCAAGTCGATTTGTTCTATCCAATATACACTGTCAGTTCTCCTTAGGGTTTCAATGTGGCCATTTGAGTTGCTACCCCTTGTTCATCCATGAACAGCCCATCGGTTGAACAGAGTATTTGGAGATTTAATTTACACAAGGCATCAGGTCAGAGCAAATTTACCAGGGTGTTTACCAGGGTATGCTCTGAAATCAAAACAAGTTATTGTACCGTTCTTTGGTTAGCTGTACTTGACCCGAGAATCCTATTGTCTTAACAAATTTGCCTGACTTGGGGAGATGTGTGGAATACTTGGGATTTATACATGTGTAAGTTGCACCAATATCTGGAATCAGGTTTTTAATTGAACCTGCAGCATTGATTCGTCCCCGGCTCACAAAGGAAGCTGACTCTCCCCAATAGGATTCTCTGGCCCCATCAGAAACCTTGATTTGGGCGGGGCCACTGGTTCAGTGGACCAGGCTGCAGAACCTGAGTTTCCGGCCACTGCCTCATACAGCAATCTCTTGTCATGTGTCCTTTCTGGTTGCAATTCCAGCACTGATTCCCTTGGGGTCTTCCCATCATTTTCCTGTTCTGTCTTCCCATTATACTTAGCTGTCCCCTTCCCCTTGGATTATATTGTCCCCTTCCCCTAGATCAGGGGTCTCAAACTCGCGGCCCGCGGGCCAACTGCGGCCCGCAGGATGATAGTTTGTGGCCCCCGCCTTAATATGAAAGTTTAAGTTAGTGCGGCCCGCGAGTTTGATATGTACCGGCACTTTACAGTGTTGTGGGCGGAGCTGAACGAACCTACCAATCACAGTGAGGTATATGGCTCTCGGGGGCGGGACATTGGGCGGGTTTGATGCAAGCAGAGAAACATTTCTCAATGAGTGAAAGTTACAGCAGCGGATACTTGAATACTTTTCTTCCGTGCCTGGCTAGCTGCCTCATTTCTATTGCGTTCACACGGACATTCATCCCAACGCGCTTTGTTCATAACACTTCAAAATAAAAGTGTTATTAAGTTGCTGCCCCGCGGGACATTATACATATATAAATAAATATATATATTATTTATACACACACGTCAGTGGCACTTAGAGAGTTAATATGAGGTGTCTCTCTCTCTCTCTCTCTCTCTCTCTGATAAAATAAATTAAGGTGATGCGCACGTGGCAGGATAAAAGAAAAGTGAGGAACTCAATGCAGCCGAATGTAGAGTCTGCAGTCACATCGCGACACCATCGGCAATAACAGACCCCGGTAACCCGGACCAATTATAGGGTCACCTTTTCCTGTAACAGCAGCACGGCGTCATTTCCGCTTCCTTTTCCTGTAACAGCAGCACGGTGTCATGTGCTCCATTTGTTCAATAAAAAAATTAAAAATAAAAAAAATTAAAAAAAATTTCCGCTTCCTTTTCCTGTAACAGCAGCACGGTGTCATTTCCGCTTCCTTTTCCTGTAACAGCAGCACGGCAAATAACAGTCCGTGAGCTGTCGAATTTTTTTTGTGCTCTCTATCCAGGTACTTTCTACCATCTACAAATGCCATGGTGTTCATGTCATCATGAAAGACAAGAACATCGAGCGTAAAAACAAAGGAGACCGCTACGGGGCTTTTATCCACCGACCGCCGTGCTGCGGTTACAAGGAAAAGGAAGCAGAAATGATGTTCTCCGTGCGTCGGCTAAATGTTAGATTGAAACTTCAAGGCAAGAGAAGCAACGTTCAGAAGAACAGTTAATGTTCTTTAATGTTCCATTCATGTTCAGAAGAAGGTTAAAGGTTAAAGAACTGTTAATACAGACATTAGAATCTGAATACAGCAG
>JAQMYF010039971.1:0-14191 GCA_030014195.1 Neosilurus mollespiculum
TACTTGGTATGGAGCAACTGTGTGCACACAATTGGATCAATAACAGATTCTGATTCCAGAGTCTGCATCTACTGCTGGTCTGTACTGTTGGAATTAATAAGAGTTGTTTTCTTTTTTAGTATAGTCTAGAAGTATTTCTGTGTTCATTTGTCTGTAGAATGATTATTATAGTTGAACACAGGCTTTCTGTACCTGACATTCCATCAATAACACAGAAAACTGCCAATTTCTTTCACATGAACAAGAGTTAAGATGGAGATTTCATTTCATGTGTATTCACACACACACACACACACACACACACACACACACACACCAACACATCCAGTCGAAAAGATAAAAAACACCTAGAAGAGGATAAAAGACTGGAAAGGAAAGGGAACACATATAGTCTGATCACTGGAGAGGGTGGATCGACTCAGACCTTGTGAGACCACGGCCGCATGCTACTGTATATCACATGTATTGTAATTATTCATTCATTCATTTTCTGAACCTCTTAATACTAATTAGGGAGGCTGGCACCCATCTTAGCTGATTCTGGGCAAGGGCAGAGTACACCCTGGACAACTCGCCAGGCCATCGCAGGGCAAAAACACGCTGACGGCTATGCAGCCTACTCTTGATGAAAATCAGCAATGTTTCTTTTACATGCCTGTCACCATAGACAGTGAGAGACATGGCAGGCATTTGATAACCCAGTGAGCTGCACTGGGGGTGTATTTAATTGAATTACTAAATTGGAAACTGATTGTATCAAACATCAACAAACACGAGGAACCAGTGAGGCCAAGAGAAGACGATTTCTAACAATTTGGTGACCCGACGTGATGTGCTGATTGAACCTCACGAACGGCGGAAGAGGCGGAGGCGAGATCAGATTCTGTGACAACTGACCCACGTGTTCAATAAGGTAAGCAGAAAACCTTTTCTAATTTTCTGCAATTGGCAATAGAAAATTGTAATTGTCACAGAATTGAGTTCTATAAATTCTCAGCCTCTACTAAATTATGATTAGGTTTAATTGTGGTATAGTTACTGATTTATGAACACATGTATACATGTGATGTTGCATAAGCTTAAACATGTTTAGAATCTATAAATAAGCTGCACAAATTGGAAAAAAAGTAATCTGGGTTGCCACATAGGTGGGTCAGAATCCTGATTTTGGTTCAGGATTCCAATTTCAGGTCAGTTCTGGGAACTGGAGGCATAGTGTACAGTCTGGGACTCACCACCTGTATGTTACTAGCTGCAAAAAGGCACGATTGGCTGAGTGACCTCTCGTTGTAAAATCTATGCCTCATAAGACCAGCAAAATATAATGTAAATTGGAGAAAAAGGCATTTGGAACGCCACATTATGTGTGCCGAAACCATGCTTTTGGTTTAGGAATCCAATTTCAGGTTGGTTCTGGGAACTGAAGGCATAGTGTGTATATAAAATGTGTCTCACGAGGCAAGCAAATTATAGTAGATTAGTGAAATAAGTGGCAGTGTTGTGTTTAATTTGTATGGGAAATGTGGGTGGCTTATCTCTACTTACACAATTTTTAGGTGACTAATATAGTGTAGGGCTGAGGGTTTAGCCTGAGCCTGAATTACTACGTCAAGTGCACCTGGGAAGAGAGAATTCTGCATTGTGGGTTGGAATAAAGGCCTTAAAAGCCCTGGGAGTGTGGTTTTTGGTCTAACAGAAAAAAGGCATGTAATTCCATTGGCATTACAGGCAATAGCTGTCAACATAGATACTTGACATATACTTGTACAGATAGGTACATAGATACTTGGTAGAAGATTGGACAGGCTGTTGTTCCAATAAGGTCTTTGCACACCCACGTTTGGACCCTAGGTATTCACATAGTTTGCTCACTATCTAGGATTGGCATTTTACTTGTGAATAATGACTGATTTTGGTAAAATACTAGAACAGTCAGAAAAAATACTTAAATCACAAGTAGATAGAGATGAATGGCCTAAAAAATAGGAAAAATGGAGTAAGTGGGTAAATTCTAAGCAAGAACAGGGATTATTTCCTAGGTCAGATGAGAATAAACCAACTAAAAATCAGTTAATATTTGAGAAAGAGTTTCACAGTTTACTAGTTTTAAAGCTTAGGAAATCGCAGAAAAGAACTGAATAGCAGCAGGACGTCCTAAATGGGGTACATGTAAAAGACAGTTTCAGGATGTTTTACCTCACCTGAATCAGACACCAGTCCAATACATTATTTCACACCAAATGTGGATGATCATGAAGAAACACACAGCATAACTAGACCTAAAATGCAAGTAGGATCAAAAGAATCAAATGGTCATTTGGTTCCAAACCCTTGGTCTCGTCATTACAGTCACATATAGGCCACTTAGTCTCAGATACGGATAAGGATGGGGCCCATAGTTCGATGCGTGTCAGAAATAAAGCTTAAGACCAAGAAAACAAGAAGAAGGAGAAAAGAAACCATTTCAAATGCCATTAATTCAATCTGCAGGGTTTGATTACCCGATATATCAACCGTATTCACATCCCGATCAAAAAACTCTGTCCAACCCACTCCCTCCTTTATCTGAAGGAGGAGCAGTATGGATCAGAGCTTTTGAAAAATACACAGTTGCTGATAGATTATGCTTACGAGATGTGAGAAGTGTTCTTTTTCGGGCGGTTTATCAGCGGGCTTTAAAGGATTTTGAGACCATGGCAGACACAAGACCCTGATGATACTCCTTTTCAAAGACAGATTAGAACAAACTACTGGACTTTTGTAAGAAACAGATATTCAGTAACCGGTCAATTTAATAAATTAAATAACATTAAACCAAATCCAGAAGAAGATCCACACTCCTTCCTGGCAAGATGCAGTTGAGGATTGATGCCACAGGTAAACATCCCAAAAAGATAACACAACTCTGGCTTTATTTAAACATTTGGTGAAGAAATCACTTCCTGCCTCGGTGCAGGCCAAGTTGGATCAGGTAGTGGGTCTGTTCTCTGAAGAATATGCTGAATGGGAAGCACACATGGGAAGTCCACCGTATGTGCTTATACTTAGAGCACGAAGCTAGTATGACTTCAGAGCTTACAAAATTGCAGATTTCTGCATTTAAAGGGCAGGTGAGGGAACAGAGAGAGGAGAAAAATGCACCGAAAAAAGCAAATAAACAAATGGTTCAGACACAAGCAACACCTGTTATGGCTGTAGCAACACCTGACTTAGTTGTCCCTACCCTTGTTAATGCTGTACCCTTGCCAAACCAGCAACCAATAGCTTATCTACCAGGACCACTGCCAGTGCCTCCACTTGGCGCATACCCCCCTCAGTATCAAAATAGGGGTCTGCTGCCAATGAACTGAGGCAGAGGAAAAGGCATGATGAGAATGAAGAATTCCGGGATGTGTTTTTGTTGTGGAGGCTTTGGACACTGGGCCAGAAGCTGCTAGTATGCTTCTCCTATGCCTGCACTAAGTCAGACTCAGTGTTATCCCCAGACATACCCACCATTGCAGGCCACTCTGCCTCAGCCACAGATGGGGGCAGCCCAGTCAACACCAAATGCTAACTTGATGCTCTTGAATCCCCTCCCACTACAAAAATATGGAGGCCTGGGCTGTCACCCTGAGGTCACGGCCTTGGATGAACCCATGATCCAGTCCTGTGTGGGAGGCAAAGACTTTGTGTTTATGGTGAATACTGGAGCTAAATTTTCAACTTTGACACTACCTCAGTGGTTGGCATTTCGGGATGTCCATGCTGCCTCATTTTTCTACTTCTTTGAGTACTCATCTTGCAACACAAACTTTAACACATCAGTTTTTATACTCACAAGAGTGTCCTGTGAATCTCATGGGAGGGATATTCTCACAGATACCTCTGCATCAGTGCTCTCTTCTTCCATGGGACTACAGATAACATTTCCAGATGGGAGTAAGCACAGCTGCCTTGCTTTAGGCTCTTCTCAGATGATGACGTAACGTTCTGAAGCTGATCCTCCCTTTGTTTTTGTTTTTTTGCTGATGTATACTGGATGAGACTTATAATGACTGGCCTTGATAATTCTGAGGTAGTTCACACCTACAGACATTGGCAAAAATGGATTATGACTCAAGGAACTTACACAGACCCAAATGACCCCTAACATTGCACATTGAATTATACAAGTGAACTGGGTGAAATATATGATGAAGCATGGCAGAAGGGAATGGAGGGGCATATAGGGGACCTGAACATCTCTGACATTTTTATTTCTAAGACAGGTGTGGCAGCAGCTGTAACACTTACAGATGCACAAACAGATTGGTATAAACTTTCACAGACTTCTGCACCACATGTCACCCTAGCTATAACACATGGTGGAGAAGCCAAGGTTTAGGGACAGTGGTGGCTAAGGCTTTAGCTATCACTGATTAGGTACCCCACACAATGCCCTATGCTGTATTGTTCACCATCCAATCAGATGTGGCGCATCACACATAGTTCTAGCACACCTTTTTGTTTAAACATGTACAGTTAGAGAGGTTTCATGGTAGGGAAAACACAGATCATCCTGACACTAAACTCATGCTTTCGACACTTCCAGCCTCTCTCTGGTCCATGGGCCCCAGTGATGTCGATTTTTATTCTTGTCCACCGATTTATATACCAGTAAAACCGGAGGCTCTGCCAATTTGGCAGCCACAGTACCAACTGCCAGAGCATAAGATAGTTGGGGTCACACCTACAATTCAGGGTCTCATTGCTACTGGAGTGTTGATCCCTACCTGTTCTGAATGGATTACCATATGGTACATGATTTGAGACCAATTAACCAAATTGTAGCCCATATGTCTTTTCCAGTACCTAATCCATATGTTGCTCTGACAAATCTCTCTCCAGAACAAAAGTTGTTTTTTTTTTTTTTTCTGTGGTAGATTTGGCTAATGCTTTTTTCTGCTTGCCACTCCACCCTGAGTCACAGGCCATGTTTGCTTTTACTTTCCAGGATCAACAGTATACATACACTCGATTGCCGCAGGGTTTCATACATTCACGAGGTCTTTTTTAACCACTGTTTGAAGCAGGTCCTATTCACTCTTGAATTGCCTCCAGAAGTAATGATCACAAATTATGTTGATGGGGACACAGCATTACAAGCTACTCATTCTCTTCTTCAACATCATACATGTGGCTATAAGATTAGTAGAAAGAAATTGCAAGTGGCTTGGCCACAAGTAACGTTTTTAGATTCCATATAAAAACTATATTCCAGACTTTTCTGCAGTCACCACCTCATTACGTGCCCTCAAAAACAAAGCAGGGGCTACAAATTTGTCAGCTCCCCTTGTATGGACATTCGAAGCTGATGCTGCGTTTGTGCAAACGAAACAACTTATGTCACCAGCTGCGGCACTGTCTCCTCCTGATTACACAAGATTGTTTCATTTAGATGTTTCTGAAAAGAATGGACATGTAAATGCCATCCTTTATCAGAAAAGGGGATGGAATCAGAAAAGTTTTGATGCACTACAGTTCAAAGTTGGACAATACAGAAATTGGGCATCCACTGTGTGCAAAATATGTAGCAGTGGTTGCAAAGGCTGTGGAAAAAACAGCACACATCATCATGTGTCACCCACTTATAGTGCACACAAACCATGGCATTATTGCATTTTTACAGTCAACTGCATTTACACTTTCAGCACATAGACAAAGTAAATTCAAAAGCATACTTGAGCAACCACACATCACATTTACATGCGAAGGTGTGAATATGGTGAGTGATATGCAAAACGGAGAACCATATGATTGTGCGGCACTGAGCCATTACCAAATCCACAGGAAGTACTCTTTTGTGATGGTTGTTGCTATAGAGCACATACAGAAGGTATAATAGCTTCCTATACAGTGGTAAGGTAACTGAAACCAGATTTGAGACTGCTGCGGCAGGGGTAATTCCTCAGCCTGCATCTGCACAGACCTCTGAACTAATGGCACTCACAGAAGCTCTGATACCGTTGAAAGATAAAAACACAAAAATATTTACACTGATTCTGCTTATGCTCATAATACCATTTTTGTTAATGCGCCACATTGGAAAAGGAAAGGATTTGTTGCCAGTACTGGTGCCCCAATTAAACGTTTGAAACACATGATCAAATTAATTAATGCTGTAGACCTCTCACAAAAGGTGGCAGTATTTAAATGCAGGGGACATCAGAAGGAGCACAGTTTCACTGAGCAGGGAAATAAGGAAGCTGATGCAGCAGAAGGTAAAGAACAAGGACCGCAGTTGACAGAGGAAGTTATAAAGGAACCTCAGCAGAAAGCAAGAAAATATGAACAATCTAGATGGTTAGAAAAGGGATCGACAGAGAAAGATATACTTTGGAGAAGTCATGATGGAAGATTAGTAGCTCCAGCAGGATTTTTAGCAATTTTGTGTCAACAAACACATGAAATGGGACATGTTTCAAAAGTAAAAACACAACATCAACTTCAGCAACATTGGTGCATCCACATGTGAATGACACGGCGACTTTAACAATACAAGAGTGTGAAACTTGTAGGCAATTCAATCCTAAAAACCACTCTGAATGTAATGCCTGGAGTGTTCGATGTACCATCCGATCCATGGAAAGATATTGTGATTGATTTCACTGTTATGGGAGAAAAAAACAAAGTCTTGGTATGTGTAGACACCTTCTCCCATTGGGTAGAGGCAATACTGTCAAGAAAAGAAACAGCACAAACTGTTGTTAAGTGGCTACAAAGGGAATTTATTCCAACATATGGATTTCCTAGGCAAATCAGATATGACAATGGTTCACACTTTACTAACAAACATTTGCAGCGAGTGGAAAAAGCATTTTGGTATTGTTCATAAGTTTGGCTCAGTATATCACGCAGTATCTCAGGGCTTAATGGAGAGGGCTAATAGGATGTTAAAGTCCTTATTGGCAAAAATTATGCATTCATCAGCTCTTTCGTTTGTGCTGATGGTGGTGTGTTCGACACCAAATTCTTCCATATGTTTGTCACCACATGAGCTGCTCATTGGCAGAAAGATGTCCACACCAGCTTCATTCAGTCCTCTTGAGCAGGACATTAGACCACCACAGGGGGAATAATTAAGTATGTAAAAGCATTAACCACCCTGGAACAGTCTTTCACTACACAGGTGCTGAACCTCCAGAAGACCCAGGAAAATGACGTGGCGGATCCAACCACTGTGGGAGATTGGGTGTGGATCAACGCATTCAAGGCAAGTGGAATAAGCCAAGGTGGACAGGTCCATATCAGGTTAAGAAGGTCACCTCACATGCTGTGCAGGTTGACAAACCAACTGAATTAAGCAATTGGCTTCATTTGACACATTGTTCCCCAGCAAATCCTCCGCTGAGGACATTGAGTGAAATCAGGCAGAATTTCGTTGAATTGAATGGTTAATATCAAAAAGGTCAGTGGAGGCTGGACAAAAGCTGACCCTTGTTTAAAAATCATACAAAAATGTATTAAAATTTCTAAGTTTCCAGCCTCTGTTCTTCTCTTTCCAACCCCATTCCTGTTCTTTCACAACAATTTACATTATATTTTTATTGACCTACTGTATATCATGTTATCTACTTAGTGACTGTAAACAATTTTTGTTTGTTCATGTTTAGATAGAGTATGTCTATCACTATGTATACTGTTCTATATTGTTCCCTAAGGGGGACGGTATGTACCCTGATATTATTAGGATTAATGATAGCCCCTCTTTTGTTGTGGTTTTTAGACCCTGGTGTGGTTGTAACAAACTCTACCCAAAGTACTAATCAATCACATTTAAGGATTCACATTAGGGTACCTAGGAAAATAGGGAGATATAATTATAGTCTTTTCAAGAAATTCTACTACCCTGCAGGTAACATTCCAGACACCCTATGTATTACAACTTATAATGACCCTGACTACCATAACGTAACATTAGAAACTGGATTTAAGGATGGCAATTTGTGGCTCAATTGGATGGCTTATTCAGTCAAGGAAACATTCAACTCAAAGTCTTGGCAGAAGCTTAATCATGTAACTAATTGTATTGGATGTTCATCCGCTCCTATAAATTCTCATTCATTCATCTCATTTTCTGAACCACTTAATCCTAATTAGGGTCACAGGGAGGCTGGCGCCCATCTCAGCCGACTCTGGGTGAGGGAGGGGTACACCCTGGATCGCAGGGCAGAAACACGCTGACGGCTATGCAGCCTACTCTTGACAAAAATCAGCAATGGTTCTTTTACATGCCTGTCACCATAGACAGTGAGAGACATGGCTGGCCTTTGATAACCCAGTTAGCTGCACTGGGGGGACAGCAGTGACATCCTGTTGACAGGGGGGCTTGAACCCCCGACCTTGGGATCAGTAATCCAACACCCTATCACCGGGCCACCAGTGCCCCATTCTATAAGTTATTCCACCCAAGATGGAAACTACACCGGCATATGTTTCCCCAAGGGAAAGATTTGGGTACAGTACCTCAGAATTGGTCTCATACATATACTGATGTTTTCCAGAATTCCATTTATTCTCACTTCCCTAAGGAAAGTGCTGATATTTGGTGGTTCTCTGGTGGCCGTATTCTATGCCCCACAATACCATGGGGTTGTAGGGGTTCATGTACATTGGTTACTTTATTATCACCCATGTACATTCTCCCTGTACAACTAAATCAACTTACCTCGTTTGAGACTTTTGTTTTGCCAGAGGGATTGTGGCGACAGAAGCAGTCTGCAAAGCCTATATTTGATCTGTATGGAAATTTAAACAGACCAGTGAATTAGCTGGAAGATTGGAATCTGTGTTGTTTTGGTGGTCTGCAATTAATAAAAACTAAAGAGACATCTATACAAAATAGAATGTTATTACAAATGGCTGAGGCTCGATCCTTGTTATTGACTGATCATGACCTAAGTGACACTGAAGACACGCTTGTTTAAATGGTCTGTTACTTTTCATATTTTACATGATTGTACTAAATTGCTTTGAGTTGATGTGGTTAAGCAGTGTTGGGTAGATGCTCTCACATGAAGGTAAAATTTGCATTATTTTAAGGATTATACTTGTTATAGTTTACATTTGAGTTGTTTAGATAATACATTTGAAACATATATGCTTATGCTATCACTATCTAATTTATGGTATGATGTTTAGTCTATTAATACACAATGGTTTTTGTGCAATGAAGAATGCTTGGCTTACATATAGAATTTTTGGCTAACTGTGCAACAAAGAATCATGCCTACAGCACACATATTGTTTACACCATAAAATAGTGTAAAACAGGGGGAATTGTTTATTTATTTATTTATTTATTTATTTTAAAAAAAAAAAATAATTAAAATACGAATTGTATTCTTTTTTAGTATAGTCTAGAAGTATTTATGTGTTCGTATGTCCGTAGAATTATTATTATTGTAGTTCAACCCTTTCACATGAACAAGAGTTAGTATGGAGATTCTGTTTCATGTGTATTCACACACACAAACACACATATGGGGTGCCAAATGTAAAAATTTGATGCAAAGTTTTAGCGCACACTTTTTCCACATTTAGCTCATTTTCCCTCACATTTATGTTTGAGTCACATCTAAAACAATGTCTTACATTTAACTGTAAAGAAAATGTTTGCTTGTCCAACCTAAATGCTAAATCTAAATGTTAAGTGTTAAATCTAAATGTTAAGTGTTAAATCTAAATGCTAAATCTAAATGTTAAATGATAAATCTAAATGTTAAATCTAAATCTAAATATTAATATGCTAATTGCCCACGCCCCCGGGCGGTACCTCAAGCTTAACCATGCCCACTACTCAGGACCGTGCAGGATAGATGAACATGGCTGCCAGCTCTCTCCAAGCAGGAGAGATAGATCTGGTGCTAATGGCAGGTGTGTGAGCTGCACTTCAAAGTGCACTTCCACAGGTACCATTCATGCCATCTACGGTAAGTAAAGAAGTTTGAATTTGACCCTTTTTAATTATTTCGAGAGTGAGTATCATTAAGATAACCGACATTTGCCGTACTTCTGTTTGACTTCTGCAGATTCGTCAAGAAGATAACACTTGTTCAAAGTGATATCTGGTGCTCCACTTTGCTGTTCAGTTAAGTGAAACATGTGCCATGTCTCAAAACATATGAATAAAATGAATAGAAAAGCAAAAATGAATGAAGAAATTTTAATTATCGAGACCTTTATTCATTTTCTAAATTTATTTTTGCTTTTCTATTCATTTTATATATATATATGATCAAGACATGATTATTGAACAGCAAAGTAAGTATTGCGTTAAAAATATGTTTTAATATAGGAAAGTACTAACTATTCTTAAACATATTTAAAGGTTAGATATTATACATAATTTTAATTAAGGACAACTGTGAAGCACCAAAATATGATTCCTATTCAAAAACTTTACAGTTGTTTAGGAAGCTGCTTCCCACCTCCTCCTGAAATGCTGGTTTTGAGTGCACATGCTGGACAACCTGTTTGGCTTCCTAATCACATTTATGGTCTTTCCGCACTCTGTGCCTACTCTGGTATGATTGGTTGTCTAAAAGCCTAATGCTCAGTATGCTGGAAGGCAGATCAGGATGAACAGAGATGCCACTGTACAAGGTAGGGTATCGGGAAAGGCCAGCTAATCAGAAAGCCCAACATGCCATGACACACCAGTGTAACAAACACACACACAAAAAAAAAAAATGTCCAAAAATCTTGTGTTTCCAGGCCCGCTCAAATAGCCAAGAGGTAAAACTTTAACTTAAACATTATTTTTTCAACAGGTCCAATCATCTCATGGCACATATGGTCACTTTAAGGTTTGTGGGACAGAACTGCAGCTCCCAGCATGTGTGGCAAAAAAACACAAAGACGCCATGTGTATATCTGAATAGCTAAAGTGACAGCTTGGTGCTAGTGTAGCTTGAACCTCTGACCTTCAGATCAGTAAGCCAGCACCTTAACCACCGGGCCACCACTGCCCTGTGTGTGTGTATTTGCGTTTATTTGTTCTTGGATATAACTTTGATAGAATAGAGGCATGTGAACAGAAACACTCAAATTTACAGAATCGTGAATGTGTACACGTGGAATTATTTATTTTTATACTCTTGTTTTTAATCAGAGAGTGTGATAAGCTTATTATTTATTGTTTGATACTCAAGGTCCTCAGTTTATTTCATTTCAATGCAAGTTAAACCCTGACTAGCTCACTACACCATCACAGGGGCAAAACACACATACAAGATATTCACTCTTAGGGACTTATATTAGCTTAACTTATAATAGTTAGTTAGTCTAATGTACATGTCTTTGGACTGTGGGAGGAAATCAGTGCACCCAGACAAAAACCATAGAAGGACATGAAGAACATGCAAACTCCACACAGAACCGTCCTCACCGGGCATGGGCCTTAGACCCAGGAACTTTTTGCTTTGAGGCAGACATGTTAACCATTATGCCACCATACCACCCTGTTCTTTAATTAGTACAGAATGATATTAACTTAAACCCACAACATGATGCCAATGCCTTGATGTTGTCAGATTTCATTCCATGTATTCAGAATTTCATTCATTTATTTATTCATTTTCTAAGCTGCTTAATTCTTATTAGGGTTGCGGGGAGGCTGGCGCCTATCTCAGCCGACTCTGGGCAAAGGCAGGGTACACCTTGAACAGCTCGTTAGGCCATTGCACACATACAACACACTCTCTTTCACACCTAGGGGCAATTTGAAACATCCAATTAGCCTACTGTGCATGTTTTTGGACTGTGGGAGGAAACCAGAGTACCCGGAGGATTCACATGCATCAGAAGAACATGCAAACTTCACACAGAAATGCCCAAGCCCGGGACTGCTGTGAGGCAGACTTGCTAACCACTGTGCCACTTAAAATTTCAATGATTCACAAATTAAATTAAAATTTGTGGGCCGACATTCAAATAATATGAAAACATATGAACCCCAATTTCCCAAACCCCCCCCCCCCCCCCCCCCAACATACCCATACACCCCTCTACACTCCCTACACGCATATACAACCTCATCCCCCACCCAAAAACACAGCTACTGCTTCAAATATCAGGTATGGATTTTTTTTTTATATTAATTTTTTTTTGTTTGTTTTATTTATTCTTTTTTATAGATAAATAAATGGTCATGTGAAATTAGAAATTAGAAATAAGAAAACAGATTTTTTTACTGTGTTCTACAAAATATCACAACACAAATACTGCGCACACACACACACACACACACACACACACAAAACACCATACACACACCTCCACATACACAAGTGAAAAATTACAACTTTTGATTATTTTTAAATTAAACTTTGCCTTTTAACCTTAAAACTGAAAACAGTCATCTTTATATTATAGAAACAATGACACATCAGTACAGGTTCATTAAAATAAACCTGTTGTTCAGGTTGCTGTCAGAACTAATGACCGAATTTAGTACACAAAAATAATACTTCTGACCAATCATATTTGAGAATTCAACCTGCTGTGGTATAAATATATCCATATATACATTAAGTAAATATCCATACGCCATATATCTCATGTACTTCACGCAGGGTGTGTGTTGATAGTTTGCCGTGATGTTTACTCCTGCTCTTCTTCTCACCTTCTGCACCTGAACATAACACCCCTCTTATTATACAGTGTCACTGTATCATTATCCTCTTTCAACCCCTCCAATCTCTTTTTCTTCCGTGTCCGAGCTGCCGGCTTTAATGAACCGGATATTTCAACCAACAGCAGTCTAAAACATAGTATTTCCCTTTTAACTTTCATACATATTGAAGCTTTATACAGCCTTGGAATTATGTGTAATTTTTAACACACAAAATGAATGAATGATTTTAAAAAAATTAAAAAATACAAACATTTGCTTACTTGTTCACTTTTATTAGTTCCTCTGGTTTTGTGGTGCTGTTTGGATGGATATGACATATAAGAAAATCTCTGTAGATATGGAACAGTTAAAGGGAGTTAAATAATAATGTTAAACACTCGCTGCATTATGCACTGGTGATGTTGGTTGGTATGGTAAAGGTGATGTGCATTGTTTGTTGCATGCTCTTTTACCAAGTGTTCCATCTTTGAATTTTTCCCAAGAAACAGATATTATCTCAGTATCTCTGTATACATTTATAAATATTCCCTGATACTTATTTGAATATAGGACATCTATGACTGTGTCAGCTGATTTTGTTTAAGACTGGAGGCTGCATTTTATTTTTCATCATTATCATCATCATTATCATTTTGCGGCCATGGCTGAGATGGCTCTAATGTGCCCTTGCCAGCAATGTGAGTCTGCCATGGCATTGCCCAGCTCTGTTACCTTTATGAAAAATGACAAGCACTTTTTATTGTATTTTTAATCGTGAATTTTCAAAAATCCAAAATGGGTGAAAAGAAAGAGCTGATTTACAGAGTAATTAAAGGATTAGCTAATAAATATACCCTGATATTTTAAAAAAATATTGTGACTGTTACAGCCACACTGGATTAGCTGGGTGAGTTGGAGGCTGTTAGTACTTGGGAGTGTGGATCCGTGTCTGCCAAGTTTGCATTTTGTGTGTGTTTATGCATTATGGAGTTCAAACTGAGCTCCATGAGTATGGGCTTGCAAAAATTGCCTGTACAAGAAAAAAAAGTACAAGAACTCTCTCAACCCATATTAAGAGGGCAGCTACTTATGAACAATTAAATGATAAATACGGGGAAAAAAATGTTAAATAAGTAAGAAAAAAGTTAAATAGTACAGGGAAGGGTAGGAGCAACAAAAACAGGCTGCACGCCAGTTAATGCATGAACACCAAATTTGCTAAGAGTACACAGAGTACCTAAGAGGTGCTACAGTAAGAAGCTTAAAAGCGGCCTCTCAGCCAAATTCAATTCAAATTCAAATTCAAATTTTATTTGTCACATACAAATTATACACAGTACAATATGCAGTAAAATGCTTAGTACGACTGTCCAAAATGTAAAGAATAAACTAACAAAGTAACAAGAAGAAAAGAACAATAACTAAAACTTAAAGGATTTTAAAGGTCAGTTAAAGGATTTTAAAGGTCAGTTAAAGAATTTTAAAGGTCAGATAAATATAAAAATGCAAAAGGATAGAAATAAAGAAAATATATAGAATAAAATATACATATAA
>JAQMYF010039972.1:0-14187 GCA_030014195.1 Neosilurus mollespiculum
CTCAGTGATTGAGAATGTGTGTCAAAACTTTTGGTCTGTACTTTATATATATATATATATATATATATATATATATATATATATATATCAGTTTGAGACTATATTCCGATCTCATACAAAATATTTATGCATATTATATTCCTCTTCATAAGGAAAGTGCAAAAACAAAAACATTTAAAAAATTCACAAATGAAATTTATGAAAAGTTCAAGATAATGGATAAGTGTGAAGGAAATGCGCAACAACACTGAAATTTTGTGTATTTCTAGATCTGATATACATGTTGCATGTGGTAAAGTTTCATAACCTTGGTGAACTATCAACATCTTCAGTGTTTCGCAAGATGAGCAGATTCTAAAATTACATTTGCAGATTCTGAAAGAGTGGGTCCTGTTCTGTTGAGTATAAATTAGTGTGTTAATTGTCTGGTATTTCAGCAGTTTAGTAGCCTGATGACTTGTGGGTAGAAACTGTCCCTGAATCTGCTAGTGAGGGTCTGGATGCTCCTGTGCCATCTACCTGACGACAGGAGCATAAAGATGTGTGGCTGGGGTGGCTGGGATCAGAGAGGCTCGGATTCTCCTGCAACACTGTCTTTAGAAGTGCTGGATGGCTGGCAGTTCAGTCCTGGTGATGCATTGTAATGATCTGACCACCCTCTGTAGAGCTTTGTGGTCCAGAGCATTACCACATTGCAACCAGACACAATACTCTTGATGGTACATCGGTAGAAGTTGATGAGTAATCTGGAATCCATGCCGAACCTCCTCACCTGCCGTAGAAAGAAGAGCTGCTGTCTCGCTGCTGTTGTGATCACACCCACGTGATGTGACCAGCTCAGATCCTCACTGATGTTGATTCCCAGGAATGTAAAGCAACCTGAAGCAGAGATGGTACTCCCTCTACACACCATAGTTTTTACTTATCATCTACCATTTTTGCTGGAACTCCAAGCAATTCCAGGTAATTTTGGAGTGAATAATCTCCTAGTATAAATATTTGCAACTATCAAGGTAAGTACAAGCCTATAAATAAATTATTTGGCAGCAGACAGGACTAGCAAAGGTTCAAATTAAATCCAGGGAAAAACAATGATCTAGGAGTTGGAACTATTTAACCAGAAGAGTTTTATTATTATACCCTAATAACGACCTACCAGGTAAGGCACGTTTAACCCAGTGATTTTTGGTGGTGCTTGCATCAGGGATCATCAGCCAAACCTGATGCTTGTTTACTGCTGTCAGTTTGTGAGTACAGATGCTATAACAACTTCCTGGTGCAATATTGCATTTAATGTGGCAAGCAGTAGCAACAATTCAGCTTCTGCTTCTTCATGTAACATCCTCTAGCAATGGAATGCTAGAGGACAACGCAATGTGCAGATGTTGACCAAACTGTAGGGAAGCTAATGTGCCCATTGTTTAATAAGAAATCTGGGTGAGGATATGGGATGCCTCTCTGCCAACTGGTTTATACTCACTATCAGGTTGGATTGGCTCAGTGCGCTCAGCTGGCAACCCCATGTTCTATTCAGTCATATGAAACCTCCTTTTGTGCCTAGGCCCTTTTTTGGGCTTACTGCCAAAGAGGACAGGAACTGGACAATATTGCATTTTTAGACTGGTCTCTGTGTGCTTTCATCAAACAGAAGGCTATCAAAGAACATGTCCAACAGCATTTGCTGAAGAGTTTCAGTGTGGCCACTTACTGTGATATTGGTACCAGTTAAACATGCTTGGATTGATTATGGCTGCCATATTATTAATTCCTTTAGACTATCTTGGGCTGCATGGATCCAAATATTGTGCCATCAGTCTGAAACCCCACTAAATGCAAATGCCACACTAAATGTGTCCTTAGCCCGTAGAGAGAGCTCAGTAAAAGTGCAGGAAAAAATACCACAAGGAATCACGTTGTGGGTTATTCTTTACACGTTGTACTGGAGCAAATAGTTCATAAATCAGTTGGAGCTGAGGGTGGTCCTCTAGCTTTGTGCCCACAAAGTCCTTCCTGAATCTTCTCAGATTTCACCACAATATGATTCACTCAGAAAATGTAACATGTTGTAAGATTTATTCCTATACCTAACAAAATGCTTGACTAAACAAGGAAGTTTTCAGCCTAGTCTTAAACAGAGACTATGACACAGGCTAAGCAGGCCATTAGTAGAAAGTCTTTTGGCATGATATTGTTTTAACGATGATTATAAAAATAAATGCTAAAACTACTACTTTCAAAAGACGAAGGTGTAGCGCCCATAGCTGTCATTAGCTATAACTGTTGAGGGTTGCGCTCCCGAATTCTTTTGTATGAGAGAAATTATTCTCTAATGGTAACTAATGCACTAAAATGTATGCAGCTAAATGCATTAATATGCCTGTATTTTAAATGAGTTTTAACTGTTTGTTAAATTACTATTTCAACCCCCTGTAAATTGTTATTAGACTTATTAATATAATATGCAACCAATGAACTCAATGTAATTAAATATCCAATACTTTCAGCATTAATTCACTTAACTGTACAAATATAACCATTAGATTACATCACTGATAATGTCATCACAATAAAATACTCAATAACAAAACTTTAAGTTTAACTATTTACTTAATAAACTGTAATAACCAAAAACATTTATTCACATACACACAAATAATAATTCAGTTTTATCACCTAAATCTAAGCTGGCATAAAACTCCGTACCGTTCAATGTTATGGATGAAATTAACCACCTCAGCAGAAGCCTCTAATACCATTGCAGGCCTGTATCGGGGCTTGTGGGGCCAAAACCAAAAGGCCGCTTCGCGCCAATGCGCAACAAACAAAAAAAATAAATAAATAAAATAAAATAAAAAAAAATAATAATAAATTGGTCTTTGGTCGTGGTCCTCGTTCACGCCGTGGCCGCTCGGTCTTGGCGTTGCTTCTTGGAGAACGAAATCGTCGTCGTAGCATAGTAGGGATGTCTTTGAGAGAATGAGCTCGAAGGAACAATCTCTATGTGTTAGCCAAGCAGGCTACCCGCTAGCAGAAAGTTCTCAAAGCTCGGGCTAGCTCTCGTCAATTAGCCTCTCTCTCTCTCTCTTTAGCGAACTCTCTTCAAGTTCTTCTTAGCAGCACCTGAACACTACAGCTTGTTACACAGCAAACAATAAACCTAAGGCTCACGTAATTACGTATAAACCTAAGAAACACGCATTCAGACTTGGTATTTTTCCAAGCTCTCTCACTCCCGCTCTCATTGGCTCTTATTCCTAATACATGAATTTTGACAATCACACATTTTCAGCCTTTATGGAAACACATATGAAAGTACAATAAACTTTATGGAATGTCCCAAATTTCCCATAGGCCTACAGTTGGTTTTAGTCATCGTTTGAAGACACCTAGTGACTCTGCTGTCCGAACATCTAGAGAAATATTTTCATTCATTCATTCATTTTCTGAACCGCTTAATCCTAATTTGGGTTGCAGGGAGTCTGGCACCCATCTAAGTTGACTCTGGGTGAGGGCAGGGTGCAACCTGGACAGCTCGCCAGGCCATCGCAGGGCAGAAACATGCTGACGGCTATGTAGCCTAATCTTGACGAAAATCAACAATGGTATTTTTACATGCCTCTCACCACAGACAGTGAGAGATATGGCCAGCTAACCCAGTTAGCTGCACTGGGGGGACAGCAGTGAGAACCTGTTGCCAGGGGTGGATGAGATTTGCATTGAGATGCTAAAGGCTCTATACATTGTGAGGCTGACACACGTATTTGATGTAGCATAAGATGAAACCTGTAAATGGCAGACCTGGGTGGTGGTCTCCATTTTTAAAAAAAGGTGACTTGAGAGTGTACTCCAAATTTTTGGGGATCACGCTACTCAGTCTCCCCAGAGTTTACTCAAGGGTGATTTAGAGGAAACTCTGACCAATTGTCAAACTTCAGATTCAAGAGATGTAGTGTGGCTTTCATCCTGCTCATGAACTTGCAAAAGATTTACAGACTCTCTGAGGGGTTCTGTGGGAGTGTGCATGACTAGGACAGTTGTTGTGAGCTATCCAGTCCCTGTATAAGCAAAACCCATCATTGGTGTTTAGTCAGACTCATTTTCAGTGCATGTTGGACACTGCCAGGACTGCTCCTTGTCACCAACCTTGTTTTTGGTATGTATGGACAGGATCTCAAAGTGTTGTCATTCTGCTTTTTGCCAAAGATGTGGTTCTGTTGTCCTCTTCACACCATGACGTTCAGCATGCACCGGAGCAGTTCACAACCGAGTGAGAAGCAAATAAGTGTCAGCTTCTTTAAATTTGAGGCCAAGGTTATTAAACTGAAAAAGGTGTATTGCTCCCTCAGAGTCAGGGTTGAGTCTTTGTCTCATGTGAAGGAGTTCAACTATCTTGGAATCTTGTTTATGAATGATGGGAGAATGGAGCAGGAGACGAACAGACTAATCTTTGCCGTGTCAACAGTAATGAGGGTGCTCCACTGGCCTCACATATGGTCATGAGATTTGTGTAGTGACTGAAAGAATGAAATTGCAAATACAAGCCTTTGAAATGAGTTTCCTTCTGAGTGTCTGGGCTCAGCCTTAGAGGTAAGGTAAGAAGCTCAGACATCTTGCTCTGATGCTCCTCTGCATCAAAAAGAGTCAGCTGACGTAGTTATGATTAGAAGGCCTCTTGGTTGTCTCTTTTTAGAGGTTTCCCGGGGACATCCAACTGGGAGGAAGCCCCAGGGCAGACTTAGAACTCGCGGAAGGGGTTATATATCCAGTATGGCCTAGGAATGCCTCAGAATCCCCCATAAGGAGCTGGAGAGTGTTGCTGGGGAGAGGGGTGCATGGACCTCTTTCCTAGTGCTGTTGCCTCCATGATCTGACCTGATAAGCGTCGGAAAGTTAATGGATGGATATATCTAGATGTATGAAAGAAGTATTTATTTATTTATCGGCTAAAATATTTACACCAACTGACTGATCTGCTGCTAGGCAGCCCCATAAGCAGCGAGTCTGCTACAGTGGCTTCTCCATGGGATCAGATCAGACATAATATCCGTGGGCACCCATGATACTCAAGCCAGTTCACAGGTGGGGTTTTCTTGGACCGCTTTAGGTGCTTACCAATGCATATTAGGAATATCCCACTAGATCTGCCATTTTGAAGCCACATTGCAGCTTGCTGTACAAAGGGCTACCTAGCCACAGACCAGCTAAATAGTGTTATTGCTGACTGGTATGTGTGAAACCTCTATCATCCTTAATACTAGAGCTTGTTGGAAAATCGAATCATGTGTAGAGACACCTGCAATGTGCTGTTTAGATGCTAAATCTTTACACCTAATCTATCAGCTTTCTGAAACAACAACAACAAATGAATTATACATTTTACTCACTACCTTGCTTTTCAGACATTCATTTTATCCCCCTCCTAGGTTTGCTAAATAGTGCTATGGCTTTGATAGGATGATGCAAAAGACACACAATGTTTGTAGACTGCTGAAACACTGGCACATCCTCAGCATTGTTTATCCACTTTGTTTGCCCAAGAGGCGATCACCTTTTGTCCTTTTGACTCAGGCACCTTCTCTGTTTCCTCCTCATCCGTTTGTTTGATGTGCTCAGGCATAGAATTCGATAAGGTTACAATACACTTCTTGTTCATGTTTTTTGTTTGATCATGTATCTCGATGTGCACTTTTGTGTCTCCACATTTTGCTCTGGTAACTTTTTATTCATGCCATCGTCTAGTCATGGAGGTAAAAAATGCAGTTGCTTTAGATGTTGAGAATATTATGAATCCATTGTTTCTTTTGTTTTAGTGGGCCAAAATGACCTTAGGCTCTACTTTATTATATTTTGCTTCCTTGAAAACACACACAAAAAATTATATATATATATATATATATATATATATACACACACACACATATACATACACACATATACATACATACACACACATATTCATTTGTGACAACTGTTGCATCGTATAAGCTTAGTTAAATTTTTCCAACCTTACCAGTGTGTAACCATAAAATTGTATATGGGGCAATAGCACTAGCCATCATTCTTATCAGCCGATAATAAACATTATCGACTAAAGTCAAAACCCAAACTACAAAAAAAAAAAAAAAAAAAAAAGGAATCTACACCAAATCCATTAGATATTTTAAATATTGACATCTGAATTCTATTAGATATTTATCTAGATAATAAGCAAGCACACCTCTGAAATATTGACGATTCAATATTTCCTGTAATGTCATTTGACCCTTGCCATGACCTTAAAAATAAATATTTATACTTACTGCTTGTTTCCTACCAACATTGTGGGACTTAAGGCTTATTTAGGCTGAGAGTTAAAGATGAATATAGCCTTCTATATTAACCTTTGTCCATATTTTTGAAAATAGAATGGATCAGTACAACCAGCAATAATGGGCCAGTGCAGCAAGTAGTGGGTGGCACTGTGGTGTAGTGGTTAACACTTCCACCTCAGAGCAAGTGAGGGTGTTTCATTGTGGAGTTTGCATGTTCTTTCCATGCTTCCTCTGGGTGCTTCAGTTTCCTCCGCCAGTTGAACTACAGTTGTATGAAAAAGTTTGGGCACCCTGACAATTCCCATTATTTTAATTTATAAATCATTAAATGTTTGGATAGGCATTTTCATTTTGATCCATCAAATAACTGAGGGACACAATATTTCAGAAAATGTTCAATATGCACCAAAACAAAATGAAACAGAAAAATCAGTGTTTAGTAGAGCCTCCGTTTCCAAAAATAATAGCCTCTAATAAGTGTCTGGAAGGCATTTTTGACCTTTCCTTCTTACAAACCAGCTATAGTTCAATTAAGTTTGATAGTTGCAGAACATGGACAGTTTGCTTCAAATCGACTGATGGCCTTCAAATTACTGATGGCCTTTGTGACTGTTTCTTGAACTCATTCCCAAGAATCTGCTGATTGCATTATTGAGTGGAATCCATGCGACCCTCAACTTTATCAAGATTCCCAGTATCAGCACCACCAAATTTTACTGTGAGTAGCAAGCGTTTTTTCATTTCCATGCATAACAGCCTTTGTTATGACCAAATAACTCAATCTTTGTTACATCAGTCCACAGCATCTTATTCCAAAATGAAGCTGGCTTGTCCAAATGTGCATTTGCCTATCTCAAGCGACTCAAGTTTGTGTGTGTTTGCAGAAAAGACTTCTTCTGCATCACTCTCCCATACAGTTTCTTGTGCAAAGTGCGCTGAATTGCTGAATGATGCACAGTGACACCATCTGCAGCAAGATGATGTTGGTCTTTGGAGGCGGTCTGTGGGTTGTCTTTGACTCTTCTCACCATCCTATTCCTTTGCCACTGCAATATTTTTCTTGGCCTGTCTCTTCTGGCCTTAACAAAAACAATGGCAGTAGTCTTCCATTCTCTCACTTTGTTCCCCACAGTGGAAACTGACAGTTGAAATCTCAAAGATAACTTTTTGTATCCTTTACCTAAACCAGAATTTTTATTTTAAGGAGAATTTTTTTGAGGGCTACTTTTCAGACGAGATTCAAAGAAGAGAAAAACTTGCACTTGACCACCTTAAATATCTTTTCTCATAATTGGTTGAACCTGTCTATGAAGTTCAACTTGCTTAATGAGCTCACCAAACCAATTTTACCAATTAATTAGTGCTAAGTAGTTACAGGTATTCAAATCAACAAAATGACAAGGGTGCACAGCCTAACTTTTTGCACAGCCTATTTTTCACATCTTATTTAATTTTATAGAACTTGATATAAAACACCCCTGTAGTTAGCTTTTATCAGAAAATGAACGACATGCCTCTGTGCTCATTTTCTGTGAAGACAGAAAATTATTATGCAACCTCAGAGGGGTCCCTAAACCTTTTCATACAACTGTACATGCACATTACTCTAATTGGATATTCTCAAATGCCCCAGGTGCGAATGTGAGTGTGAAGGTTTGTGTGCCTATATTGACCATGTGATGGTTTGGTGAGCTGTTCATGGTGTAACCTGTGTTCACCCAAAGTTGGCAGGAATGGGCACCAGCCTTCCCATGATCATAACAACAGATAAAGCAATTTGGAAAATGAAATTAAATGAATTCAGGGAATAAATGAAGAGAGTCATGAAAAGAAAACTGTAATAATAGCTGATCTTTTTGAGAAGAGATTATGTAAGTTTGTAAGAAGGTGTAAACATCTATATGATGTTACTTCACCTTCAGAGACAAGCAATTTGTCACTTCCTAATGGGAAAAGTCTCAAACTTTAGTTCTCTACTCCCAATAGTTTTGTCAAAAGAAAATATTTAAGCACCTTAGTTCTGACCCCTTTGGAGCAGCATTTTCTGAGAAGCCACTTTTAAATTGCTATATCATAAAGAGTATTTGATAGGTCATTCATATTTTTAAGGGTTTAAATCTCCTACCATTATTTGAAGAATCTGGACTTTCAAGGTTATGGCTAGGATATATCACGAGATTCTGAGTACTTGAAATTGCTTGAAAACTTTACTCTATGCTCTGTGGCAGCATATTTGAAGGTTCACAAAAAGCTTAATTTTAGACCTAGAGACTTAATATGACACATGCACCTTCCCACGTATACTGTGTATATTGTATTTTAAATCCACCCATCTGTGATGAATCATCTGGGAGATATTTCAGCATGAAAATGGATGAAAACGAATTTTGCATATATTTTGGCATGCTATAGCAAAAAAAAAAAAAATAAATAATAATAATAATAATAAAATATTAATAATAATAATAATAATAATAATAATAATAATAATAATAATAATAAAATAAAATAAAAACAAAAGCTCCCACCAACATAGAACTTACTGTTTTAGATAGATTGGATGTTGTTTCTTAACAAATAAAAAATTTGTGATCTGTCTCATTTTTTCTAAATATTTTTTGAAAGTTTGGTATTTTTGTATATGCCCAGCATTCATGGCCTGAGTAAGCCTATTCAAATGCCAACAAAATACACTGAGTTTAAGACACAGAACTGAAACTCCACACAATGTTTTATTTAATTCATGTTAAACTCTGCTTAGATAATAACCCTTCTACAGTCTTAAGGTTTTCAAATTTTGGAGCCAAAACATGGGTGAATGTTGAAACTAGTGAAATTGTTATATTTCTGTTCTACCATTTAAGTCAGTGTAACATTTGCATTCCAGAGGAGGGGAAATTAACTTGTAGGCCTCAGTAATTATCTATGATAATAAATGTCATTGACAGTCCTGCAGAATTGAAAATTAGGAAGCATTAATCATTGAGAGTCCTGCAGAATAGATGATTATAAAACATATCAAACAGTACTTATTGAAATTGATAACTTTAACCAGTGCAAATATTGTAAATTATTTGAACTGTTTCATGAAACTTTCAGCTGCTTTAATTTCACATTACTTAATTGTATTTCTATGACCAGTTGTAGTGCTTGGAATATCTATTTTGGAAATGATGTGCTGCACAGGTACCCAGCACATATCGTCTCTCCTTGGCCAGAAGAAACTTTTTGTTGGTCCTTGAGGATGCATGGAATTTTATCAGAACATCTTGCTGGGCTTCAGATGCCTCCATGATATTTCCAGCCGACCAGTAATGATCGTAACCACAGGTTACATATTGGCCAGGTGTCATGTCGCTGATCTTCTGATCTTCGCTCACCTTTGACACCTCTTCTAACTCATAGTTAAAATAATTTGCAATATTTGCACTATCGATAGTGGATAACTTTTAGGGGCCATGCAAGGTCACTGAAAGTGATAATTTACTGTTTACATAACTAAGATGTGGATAATCATCTCTGAATGACTTTGAATCAAAAGCTATGTGGTTAATTAATTATCCTAGCTTGAAAAATCTGTTATTATCATTGTTTAGGACTTCCACGGCTGTTAAACAAAATGAACAGGATGGTGTCCCATTCCACTTCTAGGAATGATGTGAAACATTACACTGTAGCTTCTGTTTCTGGAGATAGCAAGAACCAAACGCAGCCTCACATGTATATGACTGAGACACATCCACAGGACGATCATCAACAGCTCCTTCTTTTGGGGTACAACAAGACTGGTTTACACTCAATCCCAATGTCAATCAAAATTTTTGCATTACTCTGTAAATTTTATATGACATTCTAACTTTTTGCATTTTTGTACATAATCCTTATAGCTTATTTGACTTTTAATGCAATGAGGTCAAGACATCCCTCTCCCCAGCCACGTCCTACAGCTCTCCGTGGGGGATATCGAGGCATTCCCAGACCAGCCAAAAGATATAGTCCCTCCAGCGTGTTCTGGGTTGACCACAGGGTCTCTTCCCGGTTGGACATGCCCGAAACACCATTTGTGAGGCATTCTAATCATATGCCCGAGCCACCTCAACTGGCCCCTGTCAATGCAGAGGAGCAGCAAGCCCCTCTCGGATGGCTCACCCATATCCACCCTATATCTGAGGGGAGCCCTGCCACCCTGCGAAGGAAGCTCATTTCAGCCGCCTGCATCCGCGATCTTGGTTTTTCAGTCACTACCCAAAGCTTGTGACCATAGGTGAGGGTTGAAACATAGACCGACAGATAAATTGAGAGCTTTGCCTTTTGCCTCAGCTCCCTGTTCACCACGACAGACTGGTACAAGCTCCGCTTTACCTCAAAGGCTGCACTGATCCACCTGTCAATCTCCTGTTCCTTCACAGAGTGAAGGTGTGTGTGTGTGTGTGTGTGTGTGTGTGTGTGTGTGTGTGTGTGTGTGTGTGTGTGTGTGTGTGTGTGTGTGTGTGTTTAAGAAAGACAGAGTAGAAATAAAACATATCTGTTCATAATTTTCTGCTACTACTGATTTTTATGGAAAAAAATCACATTAACACAGTATGGTCACAAATCAATTGTTTTCTTTTATATAAATTAATTTTATAGATATTTTTAAGACATTTCTTTATTCACTTATAGCCACCATGCATGGACAAATGCTATAGAATGTTTTCCAAGTTACTAGTCATGAATGAATCACCCTGGAATGGCAGTCATTCTTAAGTTTCTTATTTATGCAGCATACTGTATAGCAGCTTTGTATCCTGTTGCTAAAAAAATAAATAAATAAATAAAATACATATTGAAGACAGCAATGCCACAAATGGCTGGACATCAATTCGGCAACTGAATAATTAAAAACGCATAAAAGATTAATAGTGAGGTCTTAAAAAAACACAAACCAAGAGTCAGAGCCCTATTTGTACACACATTTGTAGGTACTCACCTTGTGTCCTCAACTCCAAGGACTAATGGAAATTATGATGTTTCATAAAAAAGATAGAAAGAAAGGCCTTGTTTTTAGCTTTAAAATCAATGAGTGCTTGCATGTGATTTAATTTCAAAAGGGGACTTTTATTTGACACAACATTTATTAAAGTTAATTTTTTTCAGGTTATTGTGCCCACACAAGTCCTAATATTGCTGTGCTCTTAAACATCCAAAATGCAATTTTCAGGGATGTACTTGGCTTATGCTCCAGTAATTTTTTTGTCTGCTCATATGATTTCTTAATCTCATCACAAGATGCCTTTTAATAGTGAAGCACCTGAGCGGAAGCCATAGGCATAGGACATAACTTTAATGGCTGTCCCGTGTCTGTCAATCCATGCAGAACCCTGCAGACCATTTTGAAGTCATTATTAGGAAGAAAAAACATCATGCAACAAAACAAAATTAGGGGATGCTATGGAGTCACTTTGCCCCAAAATAAATAAATAAAATAAAATAAAATAAAATAAAATAAAATAGATAGATAGATAGATAGAGAGATAGATAGATAGATAGTTAGATAGATAGATAGATAGATAGATAGATAGATAGATAGATAGATAGATAGATAGTGCCTAAGTCCACATGAGCTTGCCAAGTTTTGTCTGTTGCCACATCCTAAGGTTGTTTACAAAGACTTCATGTGTTACAATGTAGATCCTACTTCATTGGTCCACCAGAATAATACAGTTCGATGTGAATATTTATTTAAAATCCCGGTGTAGGTCTTCACACTTTCCTGATGAATTTTGAGGTGTAAAAGGTCAGAGTTGTAGGAGCAAAACATCAGAACATGAACTATATATTTTGTTTTGCCAATAGGTGAAACTGTACTATGAAATGTACATGGTTAAGCATCTGAAGTTTGAGGACACTGTACCATTGTATGTGTGGGTTATAGGCGTTTACTGTGTTTTGCCAACATTTTTAAATATATTGAAAAAAAGACAAGTAGGTCCTGGGTTACTTATATTCTCCCTGTGCTTGCGTAGGTTTCCAACAGGTACTCTGTTTTCCTCCCATAAACCAAAAACAAACATATTATTCTAATTGGCCATTTCAAATTGCCCCTAGGTGTGTATGTAGAATTAAATAGTTGTGCATGTGTGTGTGTGTGTGTGTGTGTGTGTGTGTGTGTGTGTGTGTTGGCCCTGCAATGATCTGTTCAGGGTCTGCCCTGCCTTCGCCCAGTGTCAGGTAATCTTGGCAATGGTCAGCTAGAGTTTACCATTTTATTAATTGTACCATTTTATTTTTATTAAAAATTATTATATTACCACAATGGCCATTGCTGACAAGGCAAACTCAAGGCTATTTACCCATGTTAGTCAAGTAGACTGGGGAAAGGTGGTAACTTACTGAACCTTGAGTCCCAGGCTCAGCTGAGAATGGAAGGCGAGTTGAGAGGATGGCTAGCACCGTTTTCCTTAAAAAAAAAGAATAATAATAATAATAATAATAATAATAATAATAATAATAATAATAATTAATAAATAACCTTCAGAAAAGGACATGAGATAATTTAGAAAGCATTTCGTCTGTAAAAGAGGATGAAACTTTAACAGAAAACTGTCATCTCTTCCAATACCATCACCATTAATATAACATGGACCATCAAATCCAGGAATCAGACAACAATTGCCATCAAGATGAAGAAACACAATCTTGTCATGGTATAGATTGGTGAGACAAAATTCCAGTCAGAAGCTTATTGTTAAAGACAGACTTGAGAGGTTTCTTGAGACTTCAGATGGGACTCACACAACGGATTAATTAGATTTGACTTGCCACTTATTTAGGGGCCCCAAAGATTAACTTGTGCAAATTTCATGCATCTGGCTGCATTAGGTGTTGAGATATCCTCATTTGAAAATAGTGAAAAAATAATTGAGAATGCATAAAAATGAAAAAAAAAAAAAAAAATGTCCATTTTCAGTGTACAGTATTTCTATAATAATATAAAGTATAATTATTCAACTTGCTTTTCTCAGCTCAATGGAAACTATTCTGCAGGAAAAATAAACTAAAAGAGCAATTATTAGGCTCCAAAAATGGCAAAAAACCCTACATTTTCATGGCAGAAAAATTTGCACATTTTCAAGTGGCAATAACTTTGGAAAAAATGAAAATACACAAAATTTCCTCCAGGATAAACAAAGTATTCTCATTCTGATTTTGAAGTACAGTTCTAATCCCTTCTATCAGCAATCACATTATCAATGCACACCAGTACCCAGTTCCTCTGGAAGTCATACATGCTCATGTCCACCGTGTCTGATTGATTGTATGCTTCAGCTCACAGGTCTTTATTTCTTTATACTCCTTTCTTCCATTATTTTGGTAAAAGTTTATCTTGGATTTAGTGTTACCCATGGTTTTCATCTTGAGGCAAACCATTACATTCATTGGCCATCGTGGTAGTATAATTCCTAAAGACATTTCTTGATAGTAGACTTTAATTTAAGACTGCATGTTGTAATTGTTTTTTTCTTCACTAATCAGGAATTGTATTATCATCCAATTCGGTAATTATTCATGATTTTCCATATATTTTAGTGTTTCTGAGCTCGATAGTGTATTCATATTTTTGGGACTTGACCAATTCTAAATTATTTTGCTAACTCTCTGATGGGTCTGTTTATTTTTTAAAAAAATGGCTCCTTTACTTCCATTGACATGTCTTTGGAACATATATTAAGAGTTTCCATAAACAGCTGCCAAATGCAAATATAATAGTTGGAATCAACTTAATACATATTATCTCAGGGCAGTGGTGGCTCTTTCTATTTCTCTCTCTCTCACACACACACACACACACACACACACACACACACACACACACACACACACACACACACACACA
>JAQMYF010039973.1:0-14143 GCA_030014195.1 Neosilurus mollespiculum
CAGCTGACTGCTGCACACAGCCACTTGTCACTTTACAGACACTTGTCACTTTGCACATAGACACTTTACAGACAGACAATTACTTGAAGGATCCCCACTGCACACATTATATTTCATTATATTCCCTTTATATTTGCATTTGTATTTCACTTGTATTTCATTATATATAATGAAATACAAGTGAAAAAGGAAAGTGGTAATACAAAAAGAAAAAGGAGAGTGGTAGAGAGAGGGGGCAGAGTGGGAGAGAAACAGGAGAGTGGGCAGAGGAATGGCAGATTGAGAAAGAGAGGGAGACAGATGAGGCAGAGGGAAGGAAAAGTGAGAGAGACAGAAGATGGGGCAGAGAGATGGCAGAGTGAGAGAGAATGGAGAGGGGGAGACAGGGAGAGAGGAGTGGGAGAGATGGAAGGCAGAGTGAGAGACAGGAGAAGGGGAGAGAGGAAAGATGGGAAAGGGAAGGGAGAGTGAGACAGAGAGGAGGACAGAGAGGGAAGCTGAGTGTGAGAGAGAGAGAGAAGACAGGGCAGAGGGAAGGCAGAGTGAGAGAGAGCCCTCACACGGTGGTACATCAGGAACAGCCAGACCCCAGAACTATCAGACCTCACCAAATTATAACAAGACAAAAACAAAACTACATCACTCATTGGAACACACAAACTCAAGCACAGAGCAAAATTCTGTGCTACCTGACCCTAAAGTGACACTGTAGCAGATTACTTGAGCACAGTGACTGAACACCAACACATAACCACACTAACAAAGTACAAACTCAGTGACCACACACTGGCCAGAGAGACATGCCGCTATAAAAGATCATGGCACCATAAAGAGCAGAGAGTGTGTACATAGTGTAACAGCAACACACCAGAGACAGAGCTGTACTTTCTTACAGAAGGTACCAAATTCACTCACACAGGCCAAAAATATTTTAAAAAATTCCAGTTAACCCATCCCGAGCTCTCCCTCCTACCCAACACTGACAAACTACCCCTCCTATTGGGAGAAAGGAAGGAGAGCTGCGTATTAGCAGGACAGTACATATCCACTTGCCACAGACAGGGACAGTGAGTGATACACTCACACCAACACCCACATCCACACCAACACCCACACACAGTATGGTAATATCTTTCATAACACTCTGTATCTGTTACGCCGGTACCAAGAACTGATAGAACCAAAAGGAAAGACAGAGATGACAAGATCAGGTGAAAACAGGGATCCTTTATTAGGAACACAGAAAACGTGGAACATGAACACTATGGAATAACGGCTGGATCGTGGCGCGGGTGCGAGAAGCACTATCCTCAAAGAAATCACAAGCTCTCTCCGTGAAGACGCAAGCGCTCACTCAATGACGGCCCAAGACGATCTGGCGATCGGGACAAGGTAAGCGGCCCCCTTTTATCCTCCGGTGGGGATGAGGAACAGGTGAGCTAATCAGGGCGGAGCCTGTAATCAAAGACACACACAGGAGAGGAGAGAGCAGATCAAAACAGACAGACATGACTAAAGCCTATGGCGGGACATCACATTATCACAGGAGAGGGACCAGAAGGAAGGTGAAGTGCAAGAGAGACAGAAGATGGGGCAGAGGGAAGGAAGAGTAAGAAAGAGAGACAGAAGATGCAGAAGAGTGAGAGCAGAGTGAGAGAAAGACAGAAGATTGGGCAGAGGGAAGACAGAGTGTGTGAGAGAGAGAGGAGAAGGGACAGAACAAAGGCAGATTTACAGACCGGAGAAGGGGAGAGACGGAAGGTGGCAGAGGGAAGGGAGAGTGAGACAGAAATGAGAAGGATACAGAGGGAAGGCCAAGTGAAGGAGAGAAACAGGAGAGGGGGAGAGAGGGAAGGCAGAGTGGGACAGACAGACAGAAGACAGGGCAGACGGAAGGCAGAGTGAGAGAGAAGCAGGAAACAGAGAGTGAAGGAAGGTGGAGTGAGAAAGTAAGACAGAATATGGGGCAGAGGGAAGGCAGAGTGAGAAAGAGAGACATGACAGCAAAAGAGAGGGAGAAAGTGCAGGAGAGGGCATGGCAGAGTGAGAGACAGAAGAAAGAGATAGAGGGAATGCAGAGTAAGAGAGACAAGAGAGGAGGCAGAAGGACGGTGGACTGAGACAAATAGAATATTGGCAGAGGGAAGGCAGAGTGAGAAAAAGAGAAATAGAATACGAGACAGAAGGAAGACAGAGTGAGAGAGAGAGAGATATAAGATAGGGCAGTGTGAGAGAGAGAGAAGAAGGGGCAAAGGGAAGGCAGAGTGAGAGACAAAGGAGAGAAGGAGAGAGGGAGAAACAGTGGAGGGGGGAAGGCAGCAAGAGAACAAAGAGGCTGAAGTGAGAGAGGGAAGGTTGCAGACGGAAGGAAGAGTGAGAAAGATACAAGAACATTGTGGGAAGGCAGAGTGAGAAAAAAGGACAGGAGAATTGGAGAGAGAGAAGGCAGAGTGAAAAAGGTAGAGGGACAAAAGATTGGTTAGCGGGAATGCAAAGAGAGATAGAGGGAGTAGAGGAAATGCAGAGTGAGTGTGAAAGGAAAGAGAGAGAAACAATGGAGAGGGGGAAGTTGGAGTGAGAGACAGGAAAAGTGGCAGAGTGAAGCTACAGTGAGAGAAAGGAGAGGGGGAGAGAGAAGGTGGCAGAGGGAAGGCAGAGTGAAAAAGATAAAAGACAGAGACTGAGGGAAGGCAGATTTAAAGAAACAAACAGGAGAGGGCAAGAGAGGGAATGCAGAGTGTGAAAGAGGGACAGAAGATGGGGCAGAGGGAAAGCAGATTGAGAGGGGGAAACAGGAGAGAGAGAGAGAGAGGGAAGGTGAAGTGAGAAAGAGACAGAAGATGGGGCAAAGGGAAGGAAGGGTAAGAAAGAGATAGACAGAAGAAGGGGCAGAGGGAAGGCAGAGTTAGATAGAGAGAGACAAAAGACAGGGCAGAGGGAGGACAGAGTGATAAAGAGAGAGATACAGAAAATGGATCAGAGGAAAGGCAGTGTGAGAGAGACACAAGAAAGTGGGAGAAAGGGAAAGAGGGGGAAGGGAAGGCAGAGTGAGAGACAGGAGAAGGGGAGAGAGGGAAGGCAGGGTAAGAGAGTGACAGAAGACAGGGCAGATGGTAAGCAGAGTAAGACATTGAAACTGATAAGGGGAGAGAGGAATGGCGAAGTGAGAGAGAGACAGGAGAGGGGGCAGAGGAAGACAGAGTAAGAAAGAAAGAGAGAGAGAGAAGGTGGGCCAGAGGGAAGACATAAGACAAGGCACAGAACAGAGGAAGGACAAACACACCCACAGGATGAAACCTCATTTCTCAAGGCCTGTTGGACCAAAGTCTCTATACCCCAACGAACAGGAGCCAGGATCTTTGACACAGGGAGAATAGTTTTTTCTGTGGAGTTGGTGTAATCTCTAGGAAAAGCTCAGGACAGGGCATCTGGCTTCAAATTTTTGGACCCTGGTCAGTATGACAGGGTGAACTGAAAATAGTTCAAGAATAGAGCCCACCAAGCCTGGCGTGGATTGAGGTGTTTGGCTTGCTGGATGTCCTGCAAGTTCTTATGGTCAATCCATACTAAAAAGGGATGTTCGGCCCCCTCCAACCAGTGCCTCCATTTGTCAAGTGCCATTTTGACGGCCAGCAACTCCCTTTCTCCAACATCATAATTCCATTCAGAGGGTGATAATCAGTGGAGAAAAGGCACAATGGTAAATTCTGTTGTCAGGTCCTCTATGGGACAGAAGAGTACCTACCCCGAGGTCCAAAGCATCAACCTCCACAATGAACATTTTGGTAGGGTCAGGAAGGATCAGGACAGTGGCAGAGGTGAACCGGCCCTTGAGTTCCTGGTAGGCTTGGCCTGCCTCGCTAGTCCAAAGGATTTTAGATGACCTTCCCTTTGTGAGGGCTGAGAGTGGGGCAGCTACCAAACTGAAGTTTCAGATGAACTTTCTGTAGAAATTTGCAAAGCCCAATACACATTGCACCTTCTTGACAGAAGGGCCACTCCTGACATGCCTTGGCTTTCTTGGGGTCCATCTGGATGCTCCCCTTGTTAATGATGAACCCAAGAAAACTGACCACTGAGGCATGGAACACACACTTCTCAGGTTTGACAAACAAATGGTTCTTTAGCAGCAAAACGTCATTCAATAAATGTAAACAAATTTGTTCAGAAAGTCCTGAAGGACATCATTAATCAGGGCCTGGAGGACTACAGGGGCATTAGTGAGCCCAAACGGCATCACCCGGTATTCATAGTGGCCAGTAGGTGAGTTGAAGGCAGTCTTCTATTCATCCTCCTCCCTAATACGGATGAGATGGTGAGCATTCTGAGCTTGGTAAATAAATGGCACCCCACAGAAGGTCAAAGACTATGGCCATAAGAGGAAGTAGGTATCTGTTCTTGATTGTAATCTTGTCCAGCCCACAGTAATCAATATATGGACAGAGACCTCCATCTTTTTTCCCCACAAAAAAACCTGCCCCTGCAGGGGAAGTGGAGGGATGAATAAAACTTGATGCCAAGGCATATCAAGGACTGGACGTAGACCAGTCAATGTGAGGGTTATGTTTGGTCAGCGAGGAATGTCCCAAAACAACTGGAAACTCAGAAGAGTGAATAAGAAAAAATCTCACCTCTTCTTGGTGTTGCAGAACAGACATCTGAATTGGGGTCGTGGACTTGTGAATGTGGTCCTCTCCCAAGGGTCAACTGTCCAAGGCAGACACCACCATAGGAGACGAAAGGTCAGCCATGGGGACCTTGAGGAAACTGGCCAAGGTGAAGTCCATGAAGTTGCCTGCTGTTCCAGAGTCTATAAGGGCCTTAAGGTGGAGTACTTGCCCTCCCCCCAAAAAAAGGCAAGAATTAGAGCAAGCGGGAGTAAAGGTAGCTCCCGTCACAGCCCTCCCATTGCTGGACTGAGTTTGGACTTTCCCGAAAGCACTGGGCAAGAGTTATGAAAATGGTCAGACTTCCCACAATACAAACACAATCTTCCATTCATGCAGTGTTCCCTTTCTGCCAAGTAAAGAAGGGTGCCTCCCAGCTGCATTGGTTCAGAGGTTTCTTGAAGTTGTTCCAATACACCATGAGAGTCTGAAGAGGAATCAAGATGAGAGGGGAGACCCCTTGTGATTGTTCTGGCAAAAGCCTACTCTCTCAAGCAATTGTCCAGCAGAAGAGCCATTTCAATGAGGGTTTCAAGGTTGTCTACTTTCTGCATTACTGCCAGTTCATCCTGGATTTGCTCAGAAAGGCCTTGTTGGAAAGCCACTATTAAGGCCTCTCTGTTTCAGCGGCTTCCTGCCGCCAGGGTCCTGAACTGGATAGCATAGTCTGCCACACTGCCAGTGCCCTGCTTAAGTCTAAACAGCTGCTTGGCTGATTCTTGGCTAGTGATGGGGTGGTCAAACACTCTCCTGAACTCCTGCACAAACAGCTGATAATTAGCACAGTATGGAAGCTGCTCTTCCCACACAGTATTGGCCCAAGCCAGGGCCTTTCTGTTAAGCAAGGTGATTTTATAAGCCCCCCGGGAGCGATCTGTCAGGAACGAAGAGGACTGGAGCTCGAAAGTCAGTGAGCACTGGTTGAGGAAGCCTGGAAGGAAGTTTGAGGAAGTTTGTTGCTAGCCTCTGCAGGGTATGCAGGATTTCACTTAAAGTCTCATCATGCCTGAAGAGTACAGCCTCATGCCACTGAACCGAGGCCTCATGGTTAGATAGGGCTGCCACCACTTCTGCAATGGTAGAGGTCCCGGATGCTTTGGCCCCTGCTGGGTCCATGTCTCCTTTGGTTCAGTCTTTCTGTCATGTGCAAAACTGGGAATAAAACCCAGGTCTCTGGGTCAAGAGGCAGAAGATGGGAGACCCAAAAATAGAGGCTGTCACAAAGGTGAAGTTTTGGGTAGTTTATTTAAAAATATATATAAACAGGCTCAACCAAAGTCATTAGAAAAAATGCAGAAAAAAAATGAAGAATTTAATGGAAACTTCTGTCTCTCTCTCTCTCTCACCCTGCATTCCCTTTATCCCCCTCTAGTGTTTCTCTCTCTTACTCTGCTTTCCCTCTCTTCCCCTTTACCTGTCTTTCTTACTCTGCCTACTCTGCCACCTTTTCTCTTTCCCCTTTTCCTGTCTTTAAGTCTGCCTTCCCTCTCCCCTTCTCCTGTCTCTCACTGTGCCTTTCCATTCCCCCCTCCTCTCTCCCTCTGCTCTGTTTACTGTCTCTCTTTCTTTCTTACTCTGCCTTCCCTCTGCCCTCTCTCTACTCCATCTTCTGTCTCTTCCTCTTTCTCACCCTGCCTTGCCTCTGCCCTGTCTTCTGTCTCTCTTTCTCATTCTGCCTTTCCTCTTTCCCCCTCTCCTGTTTCTCCATTTCACTTTGCCTTCCCTCTCCCAATCTTCTGTCTCTCTTTCTCACTCTGCCTTCGCTCTGCCCAATCTTCTGTCTCTCTCTTTCTCACTGTGTCTTTATTCTTTCCTCTTCACTTTTCTCTCACTCTGCTTTCCCTCTTTCCCCCTCCTTTCTTCAGTCTCTCCCACTTTCTCACTCTGCCTTTCCTCTGACCCGTTTTTTGTCTCTCTCTCTTTCTCACTCTGCCCTCTCTCTTCCCCATCTTCTGTCTCGTTCTCACTCTGTCTTCCCTTTGCCCTGTCTTCTGTCTCTCTCTCGCTCTGCCAACCCTTTATCACCCTCTCCTGTATCTCTCAGACTGCCTGCCCTTTCTCCCACTCCTCTGTCCCTCTCTTCCCATCTCCTGTGTCTCACTCACTCTGCCTTTCCTCTGCTCCATATTCTTTCTCTCTTTCTCACCTTGCCTTCCTTCTGTCCCATCTTCTGTCTCTCTCTTACGCTGCCTTCCCTCTGCCCTATGTTCTGTCTCTCTCTCACTCTGCCTTTCCTCTTCTCCATCTTCAGTCTCTCTTGCTTTCTTTCTTTCTTTGCCTTCCCTCTTCCCTCTTGCCTGTCTTTCTCACTCTGGATTCCCTTTGCCCTGTCTTCTGTCTCTCTCTTGTGCTTCACCTTCCCTCTGCCCTTCTTCTGTATCTCTCATTCTGCCTTTCCACTCCCCACCTCACCTTTTTCTCCCTCTCACTCTGCCTTCCCACTCTCCACCTTTCCTTTTTCTCCCTCTCACTCTGCCTCTCACTCTGCCTTCCCTCTCCCCATGTTCTCTCTCTCTCACTCTGCCTTCCCTCTGCCCTGTCGACTGTCCCTCTCTTACTCTGCCTTCCCTCTGTCCCATCTCCTGTCCCTCTCTCTCACTCCTCCTTCACTCTGCTCTGTCTTCTGTTTCTCTCTCTTTCTCTCTCTGTCTTCCCTCTCTTTCCTTCTCATGTTGCTCTCTCTCACTCTGCCTTACCTATAGACCGTCTTTTGTCTCTCTTTCTTTGTCTCTCTGCCTTCCCTTTGATCCATCTTCTGTCTCTCTTTCTTAATCTGCCTTCCTTCTCTCCCCTATTCTAACTCTCTTTTTCTTTCTCACCCTGCCTTCCCGCTCTCTTCTGTCTCTTGTCTCATGTCTCTCTCACTCTTATTTTTTGTCTCTTTTTTCTGGCTGCCTTTCCTCTCCTGTTTCTCTTTCTCACTCTGCCTTCTCTCTGCCCTGTCTTTTGTCTCTCTCACTCTGCCTTTCCTTTGCCCTGTATTCTGTGTCTCTTTCTCACTCTGCCTTCCCTCTACAATGTCATCTGTATCTCATTCTCTCACTCCGCCTTTCCTCTGCCCCATCTTCTGTGTCTCTCTTTCTTACACTGCCTTCCCTCTGCCCCATCTTCTGTCTCTCTCGTTCTCACTCTGCATTCCCTTTGCCCTATCTTCTCTCTCTCTCTAACACTTAACCTTCCCTCTGCTCCCTCTCCTGTCTCTTTTTCTCTTTCTCACTCTGCCTTCTGTCTCTCCCTCTTCTGTTTCTCCCTCTCACTATGCTTTTCCTCTACCCCATTTTAGGTCTCTCTCTTTCTCACTCTGCCTTCCTTCCCTCATCTTCTCTTTTCTCTCACTCTGCCTTCACTCTCTCCACCTCTTTTCTCCTTCTCTCCCAGTCTCCTGTCTCTCTCACTCTGCATTTCCTCGGCTCTGTCTTCTGTCTCTCTCTATCTCTCTCTGCTTTCCCTCTATCCCCCCTCTCTTGTTTCTTTCTCTCACTCTGCCTTCCCTCTATCTCCTTCTTTTATCTTTCCCATTCTGCCTTCCCTCTGTTATCTTCCCTCTATCTGCCTCTCCTTTCTTTCACTTTGCCTTTCCTCTGCCCGTTCTCCTGTCTCTCACTGCGCCTTCCCCCTCTCCACTGTTTCTAACTCTCTCGCCCTCATCTTTCTTTTTTACTCTGCCTTCCCTCTGCCCCATCCTCTGTCTCTCTCTCTCTCCACTGCCATCTTCTTTCTCTCTCTGCCCCATATTCTTTCTCTCGCTTCCTTCTGCCCCATATTCTGTTTCTCTCTTTTTCTCACTTTCTTTCTTTGTCTCTCACTCTGCTTTCCCTCTGCACCATATTCTGTCTATCTCTCTTGCTCCACCTTACATTTGCCTGCTCTCTTGTCTCTCTCACTCTGCATTCCCCTCTCCTGCACTTTCTCCCTCTCTTCTGCTGTCCTGTTTCTCTTGCACACTGTGTTCTCTATGACCTGTCTTTGTCATCTCTATGTCATGTCTGTCAGAGCTGGGACTATGACTATTGTTTGGCCACCAGATGTCAGGGGCAGTGGTGGCCCAGTGGTAGGGTGCTGGATTACTGATTCCAAGTTGGGGGGTTTGAGCCCAGCTATCAATGGGATGTTACTGCTGTCCTCCCAGTGCAGCTAACTGGGCTATTTTATTTATTTATTTATTTTTTTACTTTGGTAGTCCTGCTAAACTTTTGAATCTTAATGGCCTTTTGAAAAGAACAGTATTTTCTATGTCCTCCTTTGCTTTTCTTGTGTTTTTTCCTGCATTTTTGATAATGAATTTGGTTGGGCCTGTTTATATTTTTTTTGAATAAACTACCCAAAACTTCACCTTCATGACAGCCTCTGTTTTTTGGGTCCCCCATCTTCTGCATCTTGACCCAGAGACCCAGGTTCAATATACAGAAAGACTGAACCAAAGGAGACATGGTGGACCGGGCTGAAGCATCTGGGACCTCTACCATTGCAGAAGTCATGGTAGCCCTATCTAGCCATGAGGCCACAGTTCAGGTTCATGAGGCTGTACTCTCCAGGCATGATGAGTCTTTAAGTGAAATCCTGCATACCCTGCAGAGGCTAGCAACAAACCTGCAACCACCCCTTCTGCTTCACTTCCAGCTCCAGCTTCTGTGCCCACAACAGAACCATGCCTTCCAACTCCCCAGCAGTATGATGATTGTGCCAGCAACTGTCAAGGCTTCCTCAACCAGTGCTCACTGACTTTTGAACTCCAGCCCTCTTCGTTCCCGACAGATCGCTCCTGGGTGGCTTATAAAATCACCTTGCTTACCAGAAAGGCCCTGGCTTAGGCCAATGCTGTGTGGGAAGAGCAGCCTCCATACTGTGCTAATTATTAGCTGTTTGTGCAGGAGTTCAGGAGAGTGTTTGACCACCCCATCACTAGCCAAGAATCAGCCAAGCAGCTGTTTAGACTTAAGCAGGGCACTGGCAGTGTGGCAGACTATGCTATCCAGTTTAGGACCCTGGCGGCAGGAAGCCGCTGGAACCAAGAGGCCTTAATAGTGGCTTTCCAACAAGGCCTTTCTGAGCAAATACAACTGCTCCTTAACTGAATGAAACTACATAATTGCATGAAATGTGCATCCCAGTGATGAAATACACATTTAAACCACACAGAACAGCATATAACTAACAGTGACTGACTGTCATACTAACAGAAGTAAATAGTAAATAAAAGTAAACAGGTCAGGCTCCACATGTAGCATGAGGTGCATAGTCACAAGCTTAAACATGAGCTGAATTAGATAAAATATCTTACAAGAATGAGTATAAAATGTATCCTACATAAAAAAAAAAACAGTACAAAACACAACTCTAACATGTGTAAAATTATTAACCTTCTTTCTCAGTATTGCAAGTACAGTATTTACCTTAATGAAGGGGATAGTAGTGGGAGAAAGTTGAAGACACCAATACACACAGCTCTCGTCTTCATTTGTCTATACTGAGTGAAGAAAAGAAATGCTTTTCCCTCCCCCTCAAGCCCTGAGACATTATCAACACATCAGTTAACAAGAAACCTGCATAAACAATTACCTAATTCAGTGAAGTCTGAATTACTTTATCTCTGACACAAAATTAAAACATGGTAAAACATATTGAACACCAAACATAAAATTATAGGTACAAAAATTATAACTATATTAAGCAGAGATTAAATTAGTTTCCAACAAAAATGATGTTTGAAGATGAATTATTCTTATTTGCCAAATTCAACCTTTCCCAGTTGCATACAGCCATGATATTGAAATACTTGACTTGGCCTAATATTCATATGTACATATTAAAAAAGGTGAATCAGAACCTCTTGCCAAGTCCTTTTGTTCAGAAGCACTGAGAATACAGTCACCCTGAAACAATAGACAAAATTAACATGCAGCAGCCCTGGAGCACTGTGATGCCTCGCATAACAACTGCTCCCCTCCTGCTGTGAGGGTCAGTGCAGAAGTTCCCTCTCATAAACTGGTAGGATGGCATAAAATACAATATTTCATAGAACCTGCAGCTTAACTTTAATCTTCTCTTATGGGTTGAGTGAAGTCTACTCAAAGGGTGATGAGTTAAAAGAAGAATTTATAATATTGTGATATAATATATTCATAAAATATTAAAATATTTACATTATAATAAATTTATAATGTAATTAAAATTTATATAGCATAGACTATTTAAAATTCTATTCTATAAACTAGTTGATGTGATGGTTACATTTTAAGTTAAATTATATGTATTTCTGTTAAGTAATTTGTTGTGATGATTAAAGTATCATGTACATTTTCCCCAGGGTGGTTTATGGCATGCATCTAATACAGAAATAATTTTATCTTTATTGTTTTAATGCTCCTTGATAGGCTTCATGTACAATATAATGGTATTAATTTAAATATGTATATATGGTATAATTTTGTGACATTTTTAATTTGTGTTATGTATCAGAATTAAATAAAATCAATCATTACGTCACTGAGTGTAATTAGAGACATCCAGCTATAAACATTTGAAAAAACAGCAAATTTCATTAAATAAGAATCTATATATTTCATAAAGAATATTTCCTAAATTATAAGGTTAAAATAACAGATTTATACTCTCTCTAAATCGATAATCACTGTCTGCTCAGTGTCTAAATTTGCCAGTGTTCCACTTTTTTTCCTACCGGACAATGTCTATTGGGCATTGTAAGTGGATGGGTGGTGTTTATAAAGATAACGCAAAGTTAACTAAGAACATAACCTGCTCCGACTAGAGTTTGTTTGTAGTGTAAATTACCATGGCAACACACCTCACAGAAACCCTATTTAGCTTTCGTAGGACTGGTTAATCTAGAAATAATTGAATTTACCTAGATAAGACAGTAATCTTCCTTCATAGCACAGGCATCTGGCAGTAGATTTTCCCCCATGAAGTCAGCAATGCACTCATTGGTGATCATCTGTGACTTTTAGCAAAGTACTACCCCAGAACTCCCCAGACTTTTCTTTTGCAAAAATACACATTTAATGACAATGGTATTTTCCCATGAACAAGTCTGTGGAATTCCACAAATCCACATATTTTTTACAGCCCTGTAAGTTGGAACATCTAATAAAGAATGTTATTTTGCTCCCAGAAATATTTTACTACAAAATGAAATGCAGACATACTCGATACAATGTGTTGCTTAGTAAACCGTTTTAGTGTGTGCATTGACTGTGACCTTGATCTTTGACATATGTCCTTAAAACCTGGACCAAACCTGGGGTGTTTTTCCTGTTTATGTGTGGTTAGGAACCAGATGATCAGTGTTGTATAGTGCTATAGTCAGTGTATAGTGAGTAGTTGTATACTCAAGAGCAGCTGGGGGTTAGGTGCCTTGCTAAAGGGCACTTCAGCCATGAATGTGGAGAAAGCAAAGGTGCAGCTCACTCCCCTGCCACCACATAATGATGGATGTGTCCACAATAATGATGGGTGTGTCAGTGAAGGTTCAATCAGTTGTAATAGGCATGAAGCTCACTTCAGCCTTGTTTAATGTCCAGGGCAGTGTTAAAACTGTATTCAGATTCAATGTATAAAAATTATTTGTTTATTTTTATTATCTGCCCCCCTCTACTGTTTCTCTCTCCTATTGTTTCTTCCCTCTGCCCCTTCTCCTGTCTCTCCCCCACTTTTCCTTCTCTATCTACCCCTATCCTCTCTCTCTCTCTCTCTCTTTCTCACTGCCCCTCTTCTGTCTCGCCATCTCTCACGCTGTCTTTCCTCTGCCACATCTTCTGTCTTTCTCTCACACTCTGCCTTCCCTCTGCTCTGTCTTCTGTATCTCTCTGACTCTGCCTTTCCTCTGCCTCATCTCCTGTCACTCGCTCTCTATTTCTCACTCAGCCTTCCCTCTCTCCCGCTCTCCTGTGTCTCTCACTCTGCCTTCCCTCTGCCACATCTTCGGTTTCTTTCTCACTCTGCCTTCCCTCTCTTCTGTCTCTCATCTTCTTTCTCTCTCTCGTCTTCTCTCTGTCACTCTCTCTCTGCATTTCATCTCTCCCCTCTCATGTTTTTCTCTCTCACTCTGCCTTCCCTCTCTCTTCTGTCTCTCGTCTTCTGTCTCTTTCACATCTTCTGTCTCTCTCTCCCTCTCCTGTTTCTCTCTCCCACTCTACCTTCCCTCTGCCATGTGTTCTGTCTTTCTCAGACTCAGCCTTCCCTCTCTCCCCCTCTTCTGTCTCTTTCTCACTCTGCCTTTCCTTTGCCCTGTCTTCTGTCTCTCTTTTTCTCAATGTGCCTTCCTTCTGCCCAATCTTCTATCTCTCTCTCACTCTGCCTTCCCTCTACCACATCTTCTGTCTCTTTCTCACTCTGCCTTTCCTTTGCTCTGTCTTCTGTCTCTCTTTTTCTCAATGTGCCTTCCTTCTGCCCAATCTTCTATCTCTCTCTCACTCTGCCTTCCCTCTACCACATCTTCTGTGTCTCTCTCACTCTGCCTTCCCACTACCCCTCTCTTGTAAATGTCTCACTCAGCCTTCCTTCTCTCCCCCTCTTCTGTCTCTCTCTCACTCTGCCTTTCCTTTGCTCCATCTTCTGTCTCTATTTTTCTTACTCTGCCTTCCTTCTGCCCCATCGTCTCTCTTTCTCTCTCTCTCTCTCTCTCTCTCACTTTGCCTTCCTGCTGCCCTGTCTTCTGCCTCTCTATCACTCTGCCTTCCCTCTGCCCCATCCATTGTCTTTCTCTCTCTCACTTGACCTTCCCTCTGCCCCATCTCCTATGTCTCTCTCTCATGCTGCCTTCCCTGTACCACATCAACTGTCTATCTCACTCTGCCTCCCCTCTGCCGCCTCTCTTGTATCTGTCTCACTCTGCTTTCCCTCTGCCATGTCTTTTGTCTCTCTCTCTCTCTCACTCTGCCTTCCCTTTGCCCCCTCTCCTGTCTCTCTCACTGTGCCTTCCCTCTACACCATCTCCTGTTTCTCTCTCACTCTGCCTTCCCTCTGCTATATCTTCTGTCTCTCCCTCACTCTCTCCCTCTCTGTCTTTCCTTTCTCCCCCTCTCTTGTCTATCTCTTTCTCTTACTCTGCCTTCCCTCTCTCCCCTCTCCTGTCTCTATCACTCTGTCTTTCCTCTCTCCCCTCTACTCTCTCTCTCTCACTCTGCCTTTCCTCTCTCCCCCTTCTACTGTCTCTCACTCTGCCTTCCCTCTCTCCCTCTTCCCCTCTCCTGCCTCTCTCACTTTGCCTTCCATCTACCACAACTTCTGTCTCTTTCTCTCATTCTGACTTCCCTCTGCCTTCTGCTCTGTCTCTCTTACTCTGCATACTCTGCTACATCTTCTGTCTCTCACTCACCCTGCCTCTCCTTTGCCCTGTCATTTGTCTCTCTCTCACTCTGCCTTCCCTCTGCCCCATCTTCTCTCTCTCTCTCTCTCTCTCTCTGGTGCATGCTGGGAGTAGAGCGTGTGAGTGCGTGAGTGTTCACGGTGAGAGC
>JAQMYF010039974.1:0-14134 GCA_030014195.1 Neosilurus mollespiculum
AAAAAAAAAAAAAAAAATATATATATATATATATATATATATATATATATATATAAAGCACTTATTTCCCCTCTGAAGGCTGACTGTCATTAGTCAGGCAGTTCATTGCACAGGCAGAATGGATTTCTGTTAAGTAAAGTTCTACATTCTTGGAAGTACTTGGGGGAAATGGTTCATCTCAACCTCCTTAACAACCTGTTCCATGTTCAATCTGCATTTACTTCAGAGGCCAGACAGAAGAATGAAGATTTATAGTTATATTTTATTCAGCAATAATTGTGCATTCTCCCTGAGAGTCATGAAGTGTAATAATGCTCTTCCTTTCAATCTATAACACTGATGAATAATCAGTTACCACCCCTTCATAGTATAGAGGCAGAGATGTCAAGCTCTTAAATTCCTTCCTTTTTTCTAAATTCTCTTTTCCACTGAACTGTGATCAAAGCTATCAAAATTGAGATATATTTTAATAAAGCTAGGGTCTAAATCATGGGGCCATGCTTAGTGAATAATATAAAGATAACCAGAAAACACTTTAATTGAATACTTAAACTTAAACATTTTAAATGTGTTTTGAAAGATTGGAATGATTATTTTTATTATGTGCTTAATAAGCTGGAATTGCTAAATACTTTTTCTCAATTTTGCCATATCATGAATCTGATCATTATGTTGCTGATCTTATTTTTGCTGATCATTATATTGCTGATCTATCTATATCTTAGGTTGACTTTTTATGGTTTTTTTTTTTTTTTTTATATTTTTGCTCTCCATAAACATACCTTAATGAAATATACTCAAAACAGATGCTTACAAATAATAAAAGTAGGTCTAATGATTTTGTACAGAGAGTCTACTGAGCTCCAGAATCTGATCTAATTTTTGATCAAGAATGGACTATTTTTTAGCCAATATTTTGTTACATTTTACAGGCCAGTATCATTCCATGCTCTTCACCCATCTCATCAGAAAATACACCACCTACCTGCTGACCATCAGAGAGTAAAATCACAATCAATTTGCCTGCAGAAATGTAACACTGTTCCATATAAGGAGCAAGAGATTAACAAATGGAAAAGGTAAACCCTCCATTGCATGAATTACCACTTAAAGATGATAAAAATGTTTTCATGTGTTTTTATTAATTAAAATTGTCTAAATAATGTAAATGCTTAAAAAATATATTGTAAAATAAAATAAAAACATAAAAGCAATTAAAGGGATGTGGGTGTTGCCATACCCACCATAAAAAAATCATTTTATTGATAACTAATCGAATCCAACTTATACTTATTAAACTTTTTAGCTCAATGGATATATGAATTAATATCATTTTAATTGTAAGTTGTATTGTACATTAATAACAACATTGTAACATTGTAATAAGGTAGTTACATACAACTGAAGCTCCAATGATAAATCATCAAAATTAAAATAAAACATTTAAATTCAGAAATTCAAACAGGCAAACAAACAAACAAACAAAGAAATAAGTGATACGATAAATATTATAAATTTATTGATCCCAAAATGGAATAGCCAGCACAGACTCCAGACTTTTACTCCATTGAGCTGGTTTTAAATAAAGTAGGCAGAAGGATGAAAGCAAAGCAACCAACAAGTACAATACATTTGTGGGAGCTTCTGCAACAATGTTGGGAAAAACTTCTTGAACAATATTTAATTTATATCAGCAAAAGAATACCACACGTGTGTTCAGCTGTAGTAGCTGCAAAATGTGGCGACTTTGATGAATCAAAATGTAGAATTATTTGTGTTTAAAAGAACAATTCCCCAACTACTTATCCTTCATTTGGCTTATGCTTTGAAACCTGGAAAAATGGAAACTGAAAAAATAGAGGTGTTCCAAAACCTTTGACCAGAAGTGTGCATATTAATTTCAAGGGCAAAAAAGATAGAAATATCTTTTATATCTTTATAAGATACAAAACATCATTAATTAAAATGAAATGTACAAATAAGGTTTAATTTATTTTTATTTTATTTTGTTTAGTTTATTTTGAATTCATTTATTCTTATTGAGGTAAATATGCTGAGGATTGTTACACAATTTCCTCCAGGATCAATAAAGCATTCTGATTCTGATTCTGATGTGACAGACATCCTGACTTTTGTGACATAGCAGACATTTGTGTAGCTGCAGTGTTATTATAAGCCTTCTGTTTTTCTGCAATTTTAAGCAGTGTTATTCTTAAGTAAAGTGCACCAAAAAAAAGTAATCAATTAATTTTCAAAACCACACATACATGAACTATATGGCCAAAATATTGTACACCTATCTCATCCATATATGGTTCTTTCCAATGAGTTGCATGGTTGCATGGCACTCCGGTTTCTTCCCACAGTCGAAAGAGCATATTAGGCTAATTGACCATTGAAAATTGCCCCAGGTGTGAGTGTGCATGGTTATGTTCATCGGGTAAAGGTGGCAGGTAAGTGATTGGATGCCTCTGTGGCCAATAAGGAGTCCTATTTATGTGTGTGCTGTGTTTGTCCTTCAGATAGACAGAAGTCAACAGCTGAAGAGAGAGTCAGGAGCAGTAAACTTCTGTGTGCATGTGTCTGTGCTTGTATATGCAAAGTGTGGACTGGTACATTAAAATCCATGAAAAAGGCCCATTTAGTGGCTCACTGAATCAACAGTGATCTGTCGATCTGCTTACAAGTCTCTTTCGTCCTGAACTTTGGAATCTGTAACACACCACTTCAAAATATTCACATTTTATTGCTTTGCATCCTGAAATGAGGATGTAAATGAAAATATTTTTCCAGCTGTACAAAAAAAAAAAAAAACCTGGTTGATTTGCACACAATGACCATTCCTTGAAGAAAATTTGTGTAACTGCTTCAGAGCATATTCCTCTTAGTAGTGTTACATCACCACCTCCTCATTGCCTCCAGTGGTCCAGCTCCCCGGACTTCTAGGTCAGGGATTTTATGCTGTTTTTAATGATTCTTTCCATGGCTGTAATAAGTTGCACTGAGTGAATTATCTTTCTTCCTTCATTTGATGAAGCACTTTATTCTACTAGTGTAATAGGGAGGCTGGAGACTATCTCAGCCAACTGTAGGTGAAGGTGAGGTGCACCTTAAACAGTTTGCCAATCCACTGCAGGGCCAACACACAAACATATTCACACCAATTTGGAACAGCCAAATAGCCTAATATGCATGTCTTTGGACTGTGGAAAGAAACCCCAGTGCCCAGAGGAAACCCATGCAATCATGGGGATAAGCCCTTAGCGTGCACAGGACCTTCTTGCTCTAATGCATGCTATGAGCTATCCATGATGCCACCTATTAGAGATCGAACAGTTCAAATAATTACTCAAATACAGATTAACATCAGTAGACAAGAAAATGATGGAGGAGCTCACATGGTGATTAATTTGAGAGAAATACTGTTTCCATTGTAATGAATCCAAGTTTTGCCTCTTCATCCACTTTATCAGCTGTGTGTGCAAGAGACCTCACTTGGCCGTATTCCCAAACCATGTTAATGAGCAAACCTCTCAGTAGATATATGACTTTTCTCATATTATCATCTACATTTTTCAGTGATTTACAATGACTGAAAAGAGCTTTCTTTTTTCTTTGGCAAAAATTAGAGCTTATCTTTTCTTTGCAATATTGAAAACATATTAGGCAGTGTGCTTTCCTTTCTTCCATTAACCCAATATGTGTCTAGCACCAAGATTCATTTAGTCTGATTCACTAATTCTTTATTTATTAATTTTACCAAATCTTATGTAATCAGAAAGCTACTTTTGTTCCAGTCAAATTTTGCCTTATAAACAGAATATTTTTATGGGCCACAGACAAACCAGTGGAGGCAGTATATTATCAATGAAGCTACATTTGGGCTGTATAAATCTTAGGAGTAAGATGGAGAGCTTCCTGCCACACCTTCACAAACACTTCTTAAAAGTCTATAAGTAATTTTCTTGAGGGACAATTCTTCTTGAGGGGTAATTTTCTTGACGTAGCCAATCAATATCATTGGCCCACTGTGGGACAATTGTAATGCATGAAGTTTGTAGATGTTTCACACTGTTCATAACAGTTTAAACTCTGCTAAATGCTCCCAGTAGCAAACTATCTGTCTTACCTGGTCTTACCTGGTCTTACCTGGTGCCATGGTGAGTTTTTCCCCCACTGGGGCTAGAAGCAAAACAAGTTGTATAGTTTTTTGGATGTGCTGTAGTGCCATCCATTAAACTGACAGAACTGGAAAGGTGTACATCTGAGCTGCAGATCTGGCCAATCCTCGCTAACATATCCTAGACAAAAGCCTCTGTCTCTGCACTGAATTACACTGGAGAGAGTGGCAAACAGATTGACTTCTGCTCGGTTGTAGCTGTAAAATCTCCTTGAAATTGACTAATCCCCAGGAACAGCCTTTTAGGTCTTTTGTATGTTTGTATTGGTGTGTTTTTTCTATACATTATATGTAGATAGCTTCTTAAACACAAGCTGTGCAAGCAGAGGGAGAACATACAAACTGCTCAAATTCCCTGCCCAGCCTGAGACTCAAACTCAAGACTGTCTTGCTGTAGGGCAGACATGCTAACCACTACGCCAACATGCCACCCTTATCTGTGATTAAATCAGAATTTATTAATCTTTTGCATAGGTAATATTATTGACTTAATTTTATGACTTTCACAACAGGAAAACAAAATGTAACCAAATTAAGAGAAAATTATTGGCTAAGGTTAATTTTAACATTTCATCAATAGCCTTTCAGTATTTTTATGTTTTACTGGTTCCATGCAAAACAAATTAATATTTTATAAAAAATTTATAAACTATTAGCTCTGCACCTTGGCAGGGGAGGTTGGGTATTCACCAACATTAGTGTATGTCTGTTTATTTGGTTTGATGAGTACCAACTTTCATCAAACTTGACAGAGGGGTGGGGTATGGGTCTGAGATGAGCCAGTTAAATTTTGGTGCAGATCTGGATCCAGGAATTAATTAAAGGATTCACAAATGTTCAGACATGGGCATTGGCCTAAACACACTTACCCGCCCATACAGGTACATGTAGCTCACACGGTATAGGTTCCTGCACTGTCCCAGTGTTTATTTTCTAGTTACAGAGTATAAATATATGCTTCTTCTTGTGTTTCCTTTTCCATTCCCCCTGTCTCACTTTCTTCAGTGAAATCAAGACTACATGCTTCTCCTCAAGGATCACAGCTCTGCTAACCTCAATTATGTGCTGCTTGATTGAAATGAATATTTAAGTGGGCGAATGTACGTGAACAAAAGGCCACTACAGTTTGATCCTTCGGAAATTAACCCATCCTTGCACAAAATATGATTTTGTAAGTCAGACTATAAGAAATGTTATAAATAAATTTAAGCCTAAAAAGGTATATTCTCTGATTGGAAGATTTCATGCTGGAACCCCATGGACACCAGTCCATAAAAAAACAGAAATTTATTATCATGTATTGTACAGATAACATACATATGCTTAAATAAATTAATTCATTAATTCTTTGCTGAACCGCTCTATCCTACTAGGGTTGTAGGGAGGAAACTGGAGTACCCGGAAGAAACCCAAACTTGCAAACTCCACATAGAAACATCCTCTTTGAGGCCATGGCTTTCTTGCTGAGAGGCAGACATGCTAACCAGTTCGCCACCATGCCACCCATGTTTAAATTAATGAAAAAAAAGCTTTTTATCAGTACCTGTGGAAACTTGAATCTTACAGAGTGTTGAGGCTCAAGCATAAAATCTTTACAATGAAATAAGCAAATATCTGCAATTATGAAATCAGCTAATTATCAACTAATATTACATTTTAGGGGCAGTGGTGGCCCGTTGGTAGGGTTCTAGTTTAGTGATCCCAAGGTCGAGGGTTCAAGCCCCATTATCAACTGGTTGTCACTGCTATCCCCCCAGTGGGACTAACTGGGTTATTAAAGGCCTGCCATGTCTCTCACTGTCTATGGTGAGAGGCATGTAAAAGAACCATTGCTGACTTTCGTCAAGAGTAGGCTGCATTGCCATCAGTGTGTTTCTCCCCTGCAATGGCCTGGCGAGCTGTCCAGGGTGTACTCTGCCCTCGCCCAGTGTCAGCAGGCACCAGCCTCCCCACGACCCTATTTAGGATTAAGCGGCTCAGAAAGTGAATGAATGAATGTATTACATTTTAAATTAAGTATGTTCGACTCTATGAGGGTTGGCACGGTGGTGTAATGGTTAGCATTTCTGCCTCACAGCAAAAAGGTCCTGGGTTCAAATGTTTCTGTGTTTAGTTTACATGTTCTTGTGTGGGTTTCCTCTGTCAAAATTTTACAATTATATGTTAGATATACATTCTAAGTCCTGCAATGGCCTGGTGAGCTGATCAGGGTGTACTCTGAATGAATATACATCCTTATTCTCATAAAACAGTGAGATTAATTTGTAATTTAAGGGGACTATGCTTATCATTGTTTAAATAAAGGGTGAACCAATAAAACCTTCCACATTTAATAATAATAATAATAATAATAATAATAATAATAATAATAATAATACAAGATAATAAAATTAATTTATGCAAACATGATACTTTATTTAATACAGTTTATATTCATCATGTTTTAAGGATCACATCCTCCAAATGGTGTCTGTCATTGTTTATACATGTTTGGAGGCAATTTCTGATTGTTGCCATGGCTCATGTGTCATGTTGGGTGAAACAGCAGTGACCTCCTGCTGAATAGCAACCTTAAGGGCTTCATGAGTATAGGGCCAATGAGTTCGAGTTGGCATCCATCTGTCTCAGAAGACATCTACGAAGAATATCTACGCCTTGGTCCTTCCCCAGTTGAGCTTTTGCAGCGCCTGCTGTGGTTGTAAAGCCCAATACGGGAGCAACAGGTCTCTTGGCATTTGCTGCAGGTGTATTTGATGGAAGTGGCAACAAGAGCTGAGTGGAGCTTCTGTTGCCTGTGGGTCCTCTTTTCTTCCCACTGGCTCTCCCTCCTCCTCTCAGCTTTCAGCCTCCTCTCAAGCTCGCCATACAGAATGTCTTTTGGAATGCATCTGTTGTCCATGTGGCAGACATGGCCCAACTAGCGTAACCATTTCTGGGTCAGGATGGCGAACATGCTTGACACACCTGCCTGGGACAGGACATCTTTGTTTGTGACATGATCCTGCCAGGTGATGCCCAGGAGTCGTCTGAGGCAGCTCATGTGAAAAGCATTTATCCTGCGTTCCTGGCAATAGTACAGTGTCTAGGCTTCACTACCATAGAGGAGGGTACTCAGGAGAACACAGGCTTGGTACACCTTCATCCTTGTGTTGGTTGTCAGCATGGCTGAGCCATTGCAGTTGCTGCCTTGCCTATCCGTACATTTAGCTTGGCATCCAGGGATAGGTTGCTGGAGATAGTTGAGCCAAGGTAAGTAAAGTTTTCGACCACTTCCAGGGTGGGGTCACCGATGGTGATTTGGGGAGAGCCACTGACATCCTGGCTCATGATGCTGGTCTTTTTCAGGCTGATGGTGAGGTCGAACTCGGTGCATGCTTCCGCAAAACAAGTAATGAGCTGCTGGAGTTCTTCCTCAGTGTGGGCAGTGAGGTCATTGCCATCTGCAAAGAGCATTTCCCAGATGAGGACTCTGCGCCCTTTTGTCTTTGCTCTAAGGCTGGCTAAGTTGAAGAGGTTCCTGTCACTCCTAGTGTGGAGGAAGATGCTGTCTTTAGACTGTCGATGTTGATGAATGCAAGAAACAAGGGACATCCCTGTCCACGGCATTTCTCCTGTAGCTGCCTTGTCGACCTTGCAGCTCTGAAACCACATTGCGACTCTAAGTACACATGTTCGGCAAGTAGTTGGAGTCTGTTGAGGACGACTCGGGCAAAGGCCTTTCCCATGATGCTGAGGAGGGAGATCCAGCAATAGTTGTTGCAATTGCTGCGGTCACCCTTGTTTTTGTAGAGCATTATGATCTTGGCTTTGCGCTTATCCTGGGGTATTGTGCCTTCATCCCAGCACTGGAGCAGGAGGTCATGCAGGTGGCCAAGAAGGGAACTCTCTCTGCCAGCCTTGATGATCTCTGATGAGATTTCATTGCTTCCTGGTACTTTTCTGCCGGCTAGCGTGTCAATGGCCATTTTGAGCTCTTCAACAGTGGGTGGTATATCAAGCTCCTCCAAGGTGGGCAGGGGAGTGGTGTTCTCAATGGCTGTATCAGTGACAATGTTCTCTCTGGAGTACAGTTCCTGGTAGTGTTCTGCCCATCTCTCCATCTGCTTGCTGCGGTCTGTGATGATGTCTCCTGAGGTAGATTTAAGAAGAGCGATCTTGATGGTGCTAGGACCAAACGCTTTCTTCATGCCCTCACACATGGCACGGATGTTACCACAGTTCATGGAGGTCTGAATGCCTTGTCACAGGTTCAGCCAGTAGTCACTGGCACACTTGCGCGTGATCAGTTTAGTGTTGTTACGAGATATTCTGAAGGCAGTCAATGTTTTCTTGGAGGGCTGTCTTTTGTGGTCGAGGAATGCAGCACGCTAGGCAGTGATGGCAGGCTCCATATCCGTGATCCCTACCTCGAACCAGTCTTGATTTTTCTTCGCTCTTCTCCCAAAGGTGTTCGAGGTGAACTTGTAAACGGCATCACAGATTTACATCATGCTGTGGTGATGTCTGTTGGGCAGTCCTCAAGGGCCTCATCAGTAGCTTTGGAGAAATGTTCACACTGTTCATTCTCATTGAGCTTGTCAATGCCAAAGTGTCCAATGCAGCGAGACCACGAGCTGTGGCCTGAGCCTACCTGGGTATTAAAGTCTCAGAGCAGGAACAGATCTTCTTTCAGAGGGATCTCTCTGATTTTGGCCTTGAGCTCTTTATAGAACGCATCTTTAGCCTTCACTGTAGAGCAGAGTGTGGGGGCATAGATGGTAAAGATGTTTGTGAGACCGGAGGAGGTCGTGAGGCAGAGAAAGAGAATTCACGCAGTTGCGTACTCCGAAGCTGACCCCATAAAGTCGGCGCTCATCTGGCTCCAGTCCTTGCCAGAAGAACGTATAGTCCTTCTCCTTGAGACTGCCACTGAAAGGGAGGTGTGGCTCCTGGAGGGCGTTGATGTCGACGGTTTATGATGATGGTTTTCCTGGCATCGTCAACTTGCTGGAGGTCATCAGAAAGGCAAGGACACATTGTTCTGACATTCCAGGTGCCCAGCTATAAGGCTTGTAGTTTCTTCTTGTGATTGCCTGGTGTGGGGTTTTCAGTCTGCTCTGCGGTGTTTATCCTCCAAGCACACGGTAAAGCAGGCAGACTGTGGCAGGTCAACCTGGGGGCTGCCCAGCTTGACCAGTGAGATGTGATGATCCCTCTCACCGATGGGGACAACCTGTAGCATCTGAACTTATGCCAATGAGCTCTGGGCTTATCACTCGGAACTGTTATCTCCCGTATTGGTTCTGCCACTGCACAGCGGCACTGGAGTGACCTATCCAGGCTGTAGGGCTGGGCAGTAATTTATGGAGAACCTGGGATGCCCAATTGCCAGGATCCTCTCGGCTTTGCTGGCAGGGTCCGATGTAAAGGACAAGCTGATACGGTCACTGTCAGTGCAGCTGCAGGACTTGCCGGAAGGTCTCATGATGTTCAACCGACCGCCTTAGGGGCTCCACTCTGTTTGGGTTTATTCCCATAGCCTTTGCTTCAACCGAAGCAACCACAAGCTAGTGGAAAGTCCGTAACCCTGGTAGGAGGCGTTGCGGGTGCTAGGCTCTAGCCAGGAGCCACCTGGAGGAACTGCTGATGAGGGGTATCAGCAGCGGATGCAGTTTCAAGTCATACCCAGGACTCAATGTGTATACGCTTATGATTTATGGTTGCCCCACAGAAAACAAAATCACAAGGGCCGGGGTCAGGGGAACAAGCCAACCTCCCAACATAGCCACACAGTGAGATCCCTTAATTCAGAAACATTTTCCTTAGCACTTCCAGTGATCTTTAAGCTGTGTGTGCAGTAGCTCCATCTTGCTGAAACCACACATCAAGTTCTTCAATCTGAAGGTGTTCAAGTTGTGGCCTTAAAAAGTTTTTTAGGCATATCGATGTAACAGTCAGAAGTTACGATAACAGTTACACTTTTCTTTTCCGAGAAAGAATCATGACGTTACCTGTGTGCAAATAATAATTTGATTATCTTTATTCTTTTTTAATTTACCTTTGAAATGTGGAATTATTTTGGGTCATCCTGTACTTATGCAATTTTCTGCTCTAATGATCAGTCTGGGATCTACTGTAGGTATGTAAACAAGTCAGAATATTAACATTTTGTTGCTTTGCAGCCTGAAATGAAGATGAATTCAAATATTTTTTCAGCTATATTTACACAATGCACCTTATAACAGCCAAGTGAGAGATATAAAAGCAACAGTTTTGAGAAAGAAAAAACAGATTAACTGAAACTGAGTTAAAGGATTATCGCTTCTGTGTCAGTACTTAGTGGGATCACCTTTTGCTTTGATTAAATCCATGAGTCTGTTGTGATACTTTTTCACCAGCTTTGAACATCTAGATAGTGCAATATTTCCCCACTCTTCTTTACAGAACTGGTCAACTCAATCAAATTAGAGGGTGCCCCTTGGTGACCTGCAATTTTCAAGTCATTCCACAGATTTTCCACAGGATTTAAGTAAGGGCTCTGACTAGGCCATGAAAGGGCATTCACCTTTTCGTTCACTGTGTGGTCAACTGTATGCTTTAGGTCACTGTTTTGTTGGAAGGTGACACTTTCTGGAAGATGGCAGCAGGTTTTCCCTTAAAAATTTGATCGCATTTTGCCACACCCATTTTTCCTTCTATCTTGACAATTTCCCCAGTAACTGCTGCAGTGATACAGCCCACAACAAGCTACTCTCTCCATGCTTTACTGAAGGTATGATGTTCTTTGGAAGCTGTATTTGCTCTCTGCCAGGCATACCATTAGTGGTTGATGCCACATACTTTGATTTTGATCTCATCTGACCATAACACCGTTTCCCATTTGGCATGAGAGCCTTTATGGTGTATTTTGGCAAAGTTGACAATTTAAAATAAATGGCGATGAAACTGTTGCCCAATGGATCCTTTAACTAATCAGATTTGAGGTTGGCAAGACCAGGCCAGGGGCCATTTAGCAGGCCTGGGTCATTCTCATAGTAGTGCATATTTTATGTCCCACTCTTTATATACCCAATTATTATTTAAAAAGATGTTAAATTGGATTTGCCCATATGTGTTTTGATATAAAAGTAAATTCATGTGTTGATAATGTAAGCTGTATATGTACAAAGATAAATAAAAAAAAAAAAGAAAGAAATTTTGGCATTTTGTCCCTAAGTATGTATGTATGTATACTATAGGAATTATGTCCCTAAGAACTATGTCAACTTTGTGACACAAGTATATTCGCTGTCCGAATCTAATTCAGGTTTTTAATTTTACATGCAATTGGCAGTAGGGGGCAGTGTAGAACATCAGATCGCGAAAGCAGCCAACATGTACATTTGAGCCTGTCAGTCTGTAAGTGAATTTCTTGTACAAAAATCATTCTAGCTGTAAGCATACAGTTTTTGGACATAAACTTTGTTGTTATATGTACTCTCACTGTATTACAGAGTGAAAACGTGGAAAAGTTAGAAGATTTAATCAATGAATACAGCCTGCTATCATTGACATTTTTGAGTGAAAATGAGTGATTCCATGCCAGTGCTTACATTATTAGGTCATATTTTGTCAACATATTTTGTCAAGTGTGGGACATAAAATATGCATTTCTATGAGAATGACCCACTTATGACAATATTTTCATTTTTATGCCCTTTGATTTGATGGTCAGCGAGCTGTCAGCATGAGCAAACCACACCCATAGCAACAAGCTAAAACATGGTTGTGTACATTTAATAGCTGTTTTTTTAACCCACAATCACTGAAGAAAGAGAAGAAGTTGATCTGGTTGCAGATATACTTGCAAAACATTTTATTCTTTTTAAGAAAAACTGAGCATGGAAGCCAGCTGGCCTGTCTCAACAAACTAAAACTTATGCAAGATATACTACCGGACAAACTTGACTTTCAGCATTAGTCTCCATGCCAATAGGAACAGATGTATTTTGGAAATGAGCTGTACAGATAACTTTTAAAAAAATCTTTATGAACCTCTTCTTGAAGGAAAAAATGTGGATGGATTTAGTCTACAAATAATTAGCAGTTTCAGTCAGTAAAATGCATTTTATTCATATTTTTTTGTCTTTGTTATTTTATTACTAAAATAATATGTTCGAGATGATGTGTGTGGTACAGCTGTGGCTGCAGTGTTTGCAGACCTACTGAACTGTGTTAATTGTTCATTCAGTCATTCATTCATTTGTTTGTTTATTTGTTTAGCTTTTTGTATTTATTCTGGCTACAGTATATGCATGTCTGTTCTTTAGGTGGACAAAACAGAACAAAGAATTCATTGTGTTCAGTTCACAAGTGGAATACAGAACAATATTATTTCCTATTTTAATGTGATACACAACATGCCGGTTAGATGTTGTGCCCCAGGATACACAAAGATTTTTTTTGTTAAAGGTCCAGTCATGGGTTTTTAACAGTTTCCATAAGCCTTGAGATCCTTGAATGATCTTCTGGAGCTGTGGAAACCTTCCTAGCACAACTGTCTATGCAGATAACATTTCAGTAACAGTTCTGTTTAAAAAAAATATTTTGTCTATGTGGTCATTAATTTCTCTAGATTTTTTCCCCTTCCTTTTGAGGGGAGCCGGGCTTTCCAAGTACTAGCCTACATGGGTGCTCCTCAAGTGCTACCCTAGGGATTCACGCTGAACTACTGAATTATATTCTTTGCTATCTTAGCATGCTAAACAGAATGATGCTTCTCTGTTATGCCTGAGATTACAGAAAGCTTTTTTTTTTAAAAAGATTCGAGCATCCATTTTACCGATTTTTAGAAGGATAGCAACAGTAAATTAAACTGGCTAATGATTCTCATTTAGCCAGCCCTCAATAAGCCTTAAATTTCACTACTTGCTAACTCATATGCTTTCCATATATTTTTTTTTAAAACATCTACCATATCCATAACATTTTCCAATGGTCGTTTTTCCAAGAGATTAAAGCCTACTAGTGATTCTGTTACATACTGCTGCCCTGAGATCAAAATTCCACAGTGCACCTTTAAGAGCCTCAAGCTGCAGCAATCAGTGGTAATTAGTCACAGATGTCTTCCTGTCTATATATTGCTCTCTTTGGGCTTCTCTGCTAGTTTGTCTTGCCACTCTCGTGAGTTGCAGTGTTCTGACCATCTTCCATGCCTTCCTACCATAAAGTTGTACCCATCCTGAAAAAAAAAAAAAAAACATACTTTGAATCAATCAGACATCAATGGCTATAGACCAGTATCAATTCTGTCTTGTCTTTCTAAAATTCTTAAATGCACTACAGCCATCTTTCTATCTCTTGCAAAACAACCTCCAAGACCGTAATTACACTGTCTTTATTTGATACCAAACAACTGTATGCAATGTAATTTCAAACAATTTCTGAGAATGCTGTTAAAATAATTGCTGTAGTGGATGAATATGGCTATAGAGAGTGTCTGGGTATGAAGACATGCAAAAAGGGTGCTGGAAATTTGCCACGCACATGGCATATTTCTTGTAAAATTATGCTGGTCCAAACTGTTGACAAATAAACTATTAATTTAGTTTTATTTTTATAAACTTGTTGAATCCATTAAAATAACAATCGTCTTACTTGCTTATACTTTGGGCGGTACTAGCACTTACTAGGATAACAGAATTTCTGTGCTTGTTCATTTTAGAGTTCTTTGACAGGGTAAAGTTGCTTTCTCTAAAAGACAAGATGACCTTCAGCAAACATCTGCATGTTCTGCATTTTTTTTTTTTTTTTGTCATCTGGGATGGACCATCACACAGTTCAAACATGCTCTAAGACAAAGACACATTTCAATATGCCCAGTGAGGATTTTGGGTTTAGTTTGATTTCTACCCTGAGTTCCTCCCGGATGACAGAACTTCTCACCCTATCTCTAAGGGAGAGACCTGCCACCCTGCGAAGGAAACTTATTTCAGC
>JAQMYF010039975.1:0-12500 GCA_030014195.1 Neosilurus mollespiculum
CACACACACACACTATACACCACCTTAAATCAATGTGTGTGTGTGTGTGTGTGTGTGTGTGTGTGTGTGAGAGAGAGAGAGAGAGAGAGATTAAAGGCAGTTTTGGGAGAAACCAGTAAGACTCAGTTAGATTCTGATCCCAGTGAAAAACCCCACCCCCTCCCCTCAGCCCTGCTGCTACAGCCATTCTTACAAAACACATGAACATGCACAGCTTGACTACTGCTGGAGGATGAGTCTATGAGGAGAGAGAGAGAGAACGAGAGAGAGGGTGGGGAGTGAGGTGTGTTTTTATATCTAGTTACTTCATGACTCATTCACATGAAAACAGCTAACATTTATCATAACAAATGAAAATAGCACCGCTATTGTCATACTCTCAGTGTTCAACTATACTCTGGTCACACACGGACAGGCAGACAGACAGTTAGAAATACACAGACAGACAAGTGGGAATAAACAGACAGATAGGCAGGGAATAGACAGACAAGTAGGAAAGTAGACAAACAGGAAGGGAATAGACAGACAAACACGTAGAGAATAGACAGACAAATGGGTAAGGAATAGTCTGACAGACAGACAGGTAGGGCATAGACAGACAGACAGGTAGGGCATAGACAGATAAATGGGTAAGGAATAGTCCGACAGACAAACAGGTTGGGAATAAACAGGCAGACAGGTAGGGTATAGACAGACAAACATGTAGGGAATAGACAAACAGGCAGGTAGTGAATAGACAGACAGACAGGTAAGGGAACAAACAGGTAGAGAATAGACAACCAGGCACGTAAGGAATAGACAACCAGGCAGGTAGGGAATCGACAGACAGGCAGGTATGGAATCGACAAACAGGCAGGTAGGAAATCGACAAACGGGCAGGTAGGAAATAGACAGACAGACAGGTAGTGAATAGACAGACAGGCAGGTAGTGAATAGACAGACAGACAGCTAGTGAATAGACAGACAGGCAGGTAGTGAATAGACAGACAGGCAGGTAGTGAATAGACAAACAAACAGGTAGGGGACAGACAGACAAACAGGTAGAGAATAGACAACCAGGCACGTAAGGAATAGACAGACAGGCAGGTAGGGAATAGACAGACAGACAGGTAGGGAATAGACAGACAGGTAGGGAATAGACAAAGAGGCAGAGAGGGAATAAACAGACAAACAGGTAGGCACGTAAGGAATAGACAAACAGGCAGGTAGTGAATAGACAGACAGACAGGTAGGGCATAGACAGACAGACAGGTAGGGCATAGACAGACAGACAGGTAGGGAATAGACAGACAGACAGGTAGGGAATAGACAGATAGGCAGGTAGGGAATAGACAGAGAGGCAGGTAGGGAATAGACAGGCAGAGAGATGGGTAGATAGACAGACAGGTAGGGAATAGACAGATGGGGAATAAACAGTCAGGTAGGTAGACAGTCAGGTAGGCCATTCAATCATTATAGCCCTCAACTGCCACAGAAAACTCATCTTTTGTCTTTTTATTGTTGGAGCATAAGATTTATGATTATTTATTTCTGGTTGGCTGACAGCAGCCACTGACATCATTAGGGGGAGAAGAAGGATGTGACTGCATAAAACATTACACACACATACACACAAGTTTTAATGTTAACAGTGAGACATGAAACGTTCTTCATACTCCTTTAAAACAAATTCAAACCTGCTGTAGAGAGAGAGAGAGAGAGCTCTCCATATTCCATTTTCCTTTTTTACATATACTGACCCTAGCCTGGGACTGACCCCCGAGGGACTGTGACAGACCCACGTGTACACACACACACACACACACACACACACAACACTATTAAACAGCTTGAGGATTGTTCTTAACCCTTCACATGTTCACCTGTTCTTATCCCTTATAATAATTTTCACAAGGGTCTCAACATATACTCACAGGAGGAGGGTCCCTAAGTGGGGCAAAAAAGTAGTGTTCTTATTTAAGAGGGATACAATATGTATGAGGTTTGTGATAGTGTATAGTAATATTATCATCAATACGGTGTAACAGGGTAAAGCATTACAAGATTACAACACACACATACACAGACGCCGCACATCCTCAGAGTGGAGTTACAGGAAGTGGACCTGAGCAGGAACATAGTGTGTTAATCATCAACAAATATCTCATACTTCTCCTTCTTCACTCTCACTTCTGCCTTCAAGTGTGTGTGTGTGTGTGTGTGTGTGTGTGTGTGTGTGGACATACATCATTGTGTAATGTGTTTTCACAAAAATTGCAGTAACAATACTGTTCAAATGTTTGGGGTTACATTTTCCATGAAAACACAAACTTACATCCATTAAAAGAGTTGCAGAATGAATATTAAATAAGACATGGACAAGGTTACAAATGATTTTTACTTTAAATGAACTTTTTTGTCCAAAATCCTCCATTTACAGTCGTGCAGACCTTTATCAGTCTAGCTGTAAATTTATGGAGGTAAAGTGAAGAAATTTCACCTCATGCTTCCTAAAGCACCTCCTACACGTTGGACTGGCTTGATGGACACTTCTTTCATACAACAGCTTTATTGGGTTGAGATTTGGTGGCTGCACTGGCTCCATTATTGACTGAATATCAGCTGACTGTTTCTTCTCTAAATTGTTCTCGCATAGTTTGAAAATTAAGAGATTGCCTTACTTGTTTGTTATCCCTTTTACCCTATACAAGTCTCCTACTTTACAACTACCAAAGCACCCCAAGACTATCACGCTTCCCCCACCATGTTTGACAGATGGCACTCCTCCAGAATCTTTTGCTTTATGCTGTACCTTACAAATTTTCTTTTTTGGGACCCAAACCTCAAAATTGGATTCATCTATCTGTCGTCGTCGTCGCACACCCCCATTTTCCTCTGTCCAATGCCTGTGTTCTGATGTTCATCTTAATCTTTTTTCTTTTACTGATCCAGTCTCAGATTTGGCTTTTTTTTATGTAATTCCAGGAGTCACTTCCTCACTGTTGAAGTGTCAGGTCATATAGACTTGGGTGGGTTAAAGCAAATAACATTAGCATCACACTAAAATGGTTATCAGGGTCAGTTCTTCTGGTACAGTAATGATATCTGGTCACAATGCCGTAATAAATTTGTTTACATTCAGTTAAAATCAAGATTTTACATTTAATTCTTTATACAAGTCTGTTATTTAATTCATATTAAACTTTTCATTATAAAATATCACATTCATTTTGGGACAAATCAACAAAACACAAATAAACTTAATTAACTTAAAAGTCCACTGCACATTCTTGTGATTCCAATCACAATATAATTTTCATATATTAATATAATAGAATTGAGGGAAATGCATGTCTGAAGGTCATGGGTTCAAGCCCCACTGTCACTGAATGATTCTGTACTGTGGCTTTCCACACAGTACAGCCAGTAAGGCCTGGAAGAAAAAAAACAGTGTTCTCTCCAACGGGCTCAAATAAAAAATAGGGTCAGTAGGTTTGGCATTTTTTGAGTATATATTATACCCCAAATACCATGAATGAATTTATGTTAGAACTCAAACGTCCGAAAATAAAATTATCCTGCATTTGTAAATGTGAACAATAAGGGGCTCTTAGTTGAACTCTCGAGTAAAGATTTATATACAAGGAAACATCATTCTTCTTAAATCCTCTAGAATTAAACACCACATGCTACGAGCACAATCATGGTAGTATCTGTTAAAATGACCCAAAACTTCAGACAACTTCTTCTGCTATGCTAGCTATTTTAGAATCTCTTTAGTGCAGACCTTGGCTCACTTCTCCCTACACTATATGATGTGCAGATCAGTCTTTACTTCCTTTTTTTATTACACATAACTGGGTTATCAAAGGCCAGCCATGTCTCTCACTGTCTGTGGTGAGAGGCTTGTAAAAGAACCATTGCTGTTGTTCATAAAGAGTAAGCTATTGGGTTGCCTTCAGCGTGTTTCTGCCCTGCCATGGCCTGGCAAGTGTACTCTGCCCTCGCCCAGAGGCAGCTGAGATGAGCACCAGCCTTCCCGCAACGGTAATTAGGATTAAGTGGCTTAGAAGATGAATGAATGAATGTACTATTGTATCATAACAAAGATAGTTGCTGAAAATCGCATCTGAACACCTATGTACATATTTCATTCAAAATCCAGCTGTTTCCACCTGTAATAGAAATTTACATCGTTAACAATGCCTAGACTGTCTTTCTCATCAATTAAAAAAAAAAAAAAAAAGCTTTTCTTTCATAAATAAGGAAATTTCCAAGTGACCCCAATCTTTTGAATGGTAGTGCATTTCTGAAGTGCTAGAAGAGGGTTTAGGAATTGGGTCCTTTCATAAACCGGTGTATCCTAATTGTAATATGGTAATAAAAAAAATAATAAAAATAAGTCACATTAAACCTGAGCCTTAACCTACATGAATAGGGCAGGGTTAAAAGGGCCAGATTTCAGGAACTACAAAGCACAAGATAACTCCGTCCTGTGTGAAGTATAAATTTAAAGAGCTCATGACACCATTTTTCATGTTTATTTCTTTAAAATTGGCATATTTTATGGAACAGAAGCAAATATAACGTTACACTGCAAAATGCACTTGCATGGAAACTTTGAATTGCGCTCCATTGAAAAATCGATAACTCCTGCACTAAAAGTGCACTGAGGAAGAAGGTGGAAATGGCGTCATTGGCAGAAGTCCAGTCTCATGAAGCCGCACTTGCAGTTGTGGTCTGATCGTTTACTGTGGCAGTGTTTTGAAGTTTTCCTCTTTATTGTTGATGAGTGTTGTGTAAGAGGATTTTGCTCAAACCCCGGAGGGGGTGGTTATAGTATTTTTAGATTCTTTAAAGACCCAATTCGTCGTGAACAGTGGACGAAACAGGTTCACTGGACAAGAGACAAGCGGCCGGTCTTATGTGTATAATCTATGCCACCAGCCCTTTAAATATATTTGTGCATTAAAGCAAGTAGTTAATCTCGCTAACAGAAGAGCCTCGGGAGTTTCAACAGCAAGCCTATCAACGTCCGTGACTGGTGCATGAACAATATCAATAACTTTGAAGCATGTAAGATTCTTCCGAATGTATTTAAAACTATCAAGAATGTGGTTAAATGTCTACATTACACATTCCTTCATTCATTCATTTTCTGAACCGCTTAATCCTAATTAGGGTCGTGGGGAGGCTGGCGCCAATCTCAGCCGACTCTGGGCGAGGGCAGAGTACACCCTGGACAGCTCGCTGAGCCATCGCAGGGCAGAAACACGCTGACGGCTATGCAGCCTCCTCTTGATGAAAATCAGCAATGGTTCTTTTACATTCCTCTCACCATAGACAGTGAGAGACATGGCCGGCCTTTGATAACCCAGTCAGCTGCACTGGGGGACATTACACATAGTCATTCTTAAACTGCCCCTCTAACAGTCAGAACCTAATGCGAGCTTAGCTATTGATGCTATGTCTAACGTTACCTTTTATGGTTTTATGGTTATACTATTTATAGCATTTTAGCTACAGCACAAATAACAAAAATATATTTCTGCAGTGGTCATTTATGTCAGGAAACTTCAGGCACCTGGCCTGTCCCTGCTCTAATCCTTAAACTGCTGTTAAAAAAAACTACAAATGTTAGTTTTAATTATGTGTATGCATTCCTACATCATGTGACATCAGGTGACAGTCCGTCTCAAACATAACTGCTATAAATGACCTATAAATGCTCCCAATTTAGCTTTTTGTCATGTGAGTTTATAAACAAGAGTGTCAACACGTTTTTAAGTTTCCAATCAGTATGGAGGAGAAAGGCGCCCTGACAGGCTTTCCACATACCTGTGCATGCTGACACAGTAGCTTGTTCATGGGGACACGGTAGGTTATTCTTGTCATCAATATAGAAAGTATCTTGACGAGCCATTCATTGTTTACAAACGGAAAGATTCGGTAACAAGGCATCATATAAGCATTCATAATAACTGAAAATTGCTTTATTTTATTTTCATGTCACATTTTATAGAACCTGGGATAAAGGAGTGAAAAGAACTGCATGACTATGGGTTATTAGAACCCCACATTTGGTGTTTAGGGGTTCAGGGATTATGGAAAAGGGATTTAGTGGTTAGTGTTTAGGGAATAAAGGAATAAGGATTTAGTGGTTAGTGTTTAGGGAATAAAGGAATAAGGATTTAGTGGTTAGTGTTTAGGGAATAAAGGAGTAGGGATTTAGTGGTTAGTGTTTAGGGATTAGGGAATAGGGATTTAGTGTTTAGGGAATAAAGGAATAAGAATTTAGTGGTTAGTGTTTAGGGATTTAGTTAGTGTTTAGTGATTAGGGAATATTGATTTAGTATTTAGGGATTAGGGAATAGGGATTTAGTGGTTAGTGTTTAGGGAATATTGATTTAGTGGTAAGTGTTTAGGGATTAGGGAATAGGGATTTAGTGTTTAGGGAGTAGGGATTTAGTGCTTAGTGTTTAGGGAATAGGGATTAGGGAATAGGGATTTAGTGGTTAGTGTTTAGGGATTAGGGAATATTGATTTAGTGTTTAGGGATTTAGTAGTTAGTGTTTAGGGAATAAAGGAATAAGGATTTAGTGGTTAGTGTTTAGGGAATTTGACACACACAAAAACACACTGTCTCTCCGTCTCCCAAAAGCCCACACTGACTTTCTCTCACACACAGTGTTAACCCTTTCCTGTGTCTGTGTTTGCACTATTTAGCCACGATGAAGAAGACAGTGGGCGGAGCTAACGGCTGGCCAGCGGGGACTGTGGGCGGAAATGGACAGACGGCCAACAGCCTGGACAGAGTGAACTTCTCTGAGGGCGAGTTACTGCTACAGGTACACACGCTTACACACATGTTGATTGTAATATAAATGAGATTTTGTACATATATCTTTTAGATTCTAATACACTCACAATATATGTTTACATACTTACACACTTATATTTACATAAGTATTTTCATTCACACAATTATCTGGTATTTTATTTCAAGTTCCACACATGAATTTCTATCTACAATTACAATTTTCAGTAATTCGTTATTCCTTTATAAACATGAAAATTTTTATTATAATAAAATCATGTGTTTCATATCTGAACATATCATTCACCTGATCATCTGTGATCTTTAAAATTATACACTATATATAATTATATACTTATATGGTGACCACGTGCCATCAATGTTATAGGTGCTCGAAACCTATCGTACATGTCTTACATTTTATATTGAGCTCAGTGGTACAGTATATACATACACACACATACACACACACACACTCATATATACACACATACACACATACATACATACATAAGTTTCAAGTTTTATTGTCATATACAGGTAACAATGGAACATCACTACCAGCAATTAAATTATTTTACTCAGAACCCCTCCAGTATTGCACATAAGAAACAAATATTGCACAAAAGGAAAACATTTAGATAAAATATAAAGTAAAAAAAGCTATATAAATAAAAGAAATTAAAATATAAACTAAAAGAAGTTAATATATATATATATATATATATATATATATATATATATATACAGAGAATAAATACAGAATACTTAAAAGAAATACTGAAGTGGTTGTATTGCAGAGGTAGTGTGTGCATGTACAGTGTGTACAATGAGTGTGCAAGTTGTCCAGTATATCAGCAGTTCAGTTTCCTGATGGCTTGAGGGTAGAAACTGTCCCTGAATCTGCTGGTGTGAGTCCGGATGCTTCTGTACCGTCTGCCCAACGGCAGGAGCATGAGTAGTGTGTTGCTGAGGTGGCTGGGAACACAGGATCTGCTGGGCCTTCTTCCTACTGCGCAGTGTGTAAAGGTCTTGGATGGCTGACAGTTCACTCCTGATGATGCGTTGTGCTGATCTGACCTCCCTCTGTATAGCCTTGCAGTCCAGAGCATTACAGCTGCCGTACCAGGTAGTGACGAAGCCAGACAGAATACTCTTAATGGTGCATTGGTGAATATCCTGGAGTTCATGCCAAACCTCCTCAGCCGTGGTAGAAAGAAGAGCCGCCGTCTTGCTTCTTTCGTGATCACACTCACGTGATGTGACCAGCTCAGATCTTCAGTGATGATCCCAGGAACCTGAAATAACTGACTCTCTCCACCTCTGTCCCCTCGATGTGGATAGGGGTGTAACCTCCACCCTGCAGTCTCCTGTAGTCCACGATGAGCTTCTAGATCTTACTGTCATTGAGCAGCAGGTTGTTGTCCTGGCACCATGATGTCAGGGCTCTCACCTCTGCTCTGTATGCAGACTCATCTCCATCAGAAATGCCTCCGATGATGGTGGTGTCTTTGGGTTTGGGCTTTAGGTTTCTTTGGGACAGGGATGATGATGATAGTCCTCTTGAAGCATGTGGGGACTACATATAAGGAAAGGTTAAAAATGTCTCTGAAGGCATCTACCAGTTCCTGAGTGTGTGCTTTAAGAACACGACCTGGGATGTTGTCTGGTACAGTAGCTTTCTGTGTGTTTACTTTTTTAAAAATTTACACAAGTCTGCCCAAGGGATCTGAAAAGGACAGCTTGCTGTGGTTCTCAAAGCGGGCATAGAAGGTGTTCAGCTCCTCAGATAGTGAAGCAGTCCCCTTGGGAGGTCCCCCATGTTAAATTTCTTCCCCTGGTAGTCAGTGATGGTCTTTAGCCCACTCCACATGTACCTGATGATTGAGCCACTATAGCAGCATTCCACTTTTTCTCTGCACTGTTCCTTGGCCATTTTTATTGCTTTTTCCAGATCATACCGGGCTTTCCTGTACTCACTTCTGGATCTTTGGATTTAAATACAGCTGTCCCCGGTCTGAGCACAGTGCGGTGGCTTCCGGTTGGGATTAGTCCATACAGTAACCCATGGTTCTATGTCATCTATGCATTTGTAGATGTATTCGGTAATGTATTCAGCGTAATCATTCACATTGTTGTTGGTAGCATTTCGGAAAACTTTGACAAAGGACGATATCTGATTGGCCGGTCAAGAGTTGAACCAAGCGCATCACTGGTAGCTCGCACTTCAGCCTCTGCCTATAGGCTGGTATTTGCCGAATGCTGGTCAGATGTGGGCTTTGTAGGCATGAGCGAGTGGGGTGTAAACATGATCCAGGAAGTTTTGGCCATGCATTGGAAAGTCTACATGCTGGTAGTACTTCAGCAGAACTTTCTTCATGTTTGTCACCAGCCACAATGAAAGCAGCCTCCAGGTGCAGTGCTTTCTGCCGGTCAATAAGCTCGTACAGTTCGTTTAGTGCCCATGTGGTATCGGTGTGGGGGGGGATATAAACAGCGGTACAGAACACCGCTGTAAACTCTGCACAGATAAAAAGGTCTGTATTTGACCATGAGATGTTCAAGATTTACTGATCAAGATGTACTGTTTGTACATCCACACACCACCACTTGTTTTTCATTATTAACCCACTGCCTCCCCTGTGCTTCCCCGACACCTCTCTCCTCTGTACCTGCAATAGGTCTATAATAATTAAACCTGGGGATTTATTATCAATCTAGTGATGAGCTTTCCAACTTCCACTGATAAGGGAAAATCCCGTATTATATCAGCCATTATATTATATTGGAAATCTGAGTTGAATTAGTGATTCCAGGAAAAGTAAACAAAAAATACAATAAACAATGAGTAAACTGAATAGATTATTGCTTAGCCTATATATATACATATATTTACCAGCCATGTTCTCCTTTTTTTTCTCCCCTCTAGAGCTGAGAAATGCGCTTTTTTTCTCTCTAGCCCTGGGTTTACATTGGGGCACAATGTCCGCGATCTCCGCAATTATAGAAGCTTCGGAGCTCCACGATTTATGAGCACGATTGGCATATAAAAAGGAGGCAGCTCACATCCAGGAAATGAAACTTGAAGCAATCGTGTTTTCAAAGTTCATCAAGATCCCCTACGATGGTGCGTTAAGGTCTGTTAAGCTGCACTGTGTTCTTCCACGCTTCCCGCATTCTAGCACGATTATAGTCAGATCATAATACATCGTAAACACCGGGATGACCAAGTGATCAAATATATTTTAATACTCTAACATGTGTGCGAGATGGCGGGAGGCACGTTGCATGTAGGAAATATGCAGATTTTTTCTCTTGAAAACAAAAGTGAAACAGGACTCACCATCGTCTTAATTTGAAAACCCTCTAAATAATATATGTCAAATAAATTAATAAAATAACATCAAAGTAAAAAAAGAGTGAATATGCAAATCTAAAAAATAATAATATATCTTAATACAACAATTAAATGGTGAAAGGAAAGGGCAGGAAATCGGGAAATCCACTTCCTAATCATGACACTTGTAAAATGCAGCATAAATTACGAAGGATGGTAATCTAGATCTAATCCAGTCTCTAGATCTAGGTAATTTCTAGTAATTAGTCTTAACTTGTTGAGAGAAAACTGATAAGAATAAAAACTAAGCATACAACACTATTTGACTTTACTATTCTGTCGACTACCACACTTTACAAAAAGGGCCAGAGCTGTCTCTATTTTTTGAGGCGGCTAAGGTCGTTTAGCATCTGCCGAACACTGCTTAGGATGTTTTATGAGTCTGTTGTGGCCAGCGCTATTCTCTATGCTGTTGCATGCTGGGGCATCATGCTGAGGGTTGCAGATGCAAACAAACTGAACAAACTGATCTGCAAGGCCAGTACCTTTGTTGGCTTGGAGCTGGACTTTCTGACGGTAGTGTTGGAGAAAGCGAATGTTGTCCAAAATAAAGACAATATTGAACAATACCTCCTACCCGCTTCACAAGCTGCTGACCAGTCACAGGAGCACGTTCAGTGACTGATACCACCTAAATGTACCACTGAACGACACAGGAGATCATTCCTACCTGTGGTCAGTAAACTGTACAACTCCTCCGTATAGCAACAACATTCACTGTTATCCAGTGGTGTGAAAAAGTGTTTGCCCCCTTCCTGATTTCTTAATTTTTTTGCATGTTTATCACAGTTAAATGTTTCAGATCATCAAACTAATTTAAATATTAGTCAAAGACAACACAAGTAAACACAAAATGCAGTTTTTAAATGGTTTTTATTGTTAAGGGGGAAAAATAATCCAAACCTACATGGCTCTGTGTGAAAAAGTGATTGCCCCCTAAACCTAATAACTGGTTGGGCCACCCATTAGCAGCAACAACTGCAGTCAAGCGTTTGCGATAATTCGCAATGAGTCTTTTACAGCGCTGTGGAGGAATTTTGGCCCACTCACCTTTGCAGAATTGTTGCAATTCAGCCACACTGGAGGGTTTTCGAGCATGAACCGCCTTATTAAGGTGATGCCACAGCATCTCAACAGGATTCAGGTCAGGACTTTGACTAGGCCACTCCAAATTCTTCATTTTGTTTTTCTTCAGCCATTCAGAGGTGGACTTGCTGGTGTGTTTTGGATCATTGTCCTGCTACAGAACCCAAGTTCGTTTCAGCTTGAGGTCACGGACAGATGGCCGGACATTCTCCTTCAGGATTTTTTGGTAGACAGCAGAATTCATGGTTCCATTTATCACAGCAAGTCTTCCAGGTCCTGAAGCAGCACACCATCACACTACCACTACAATATTTTACTGCTGGTATGATGTTCTTTTTCTGAAATGCGGTGTTACTTTTACGCCAGATGTAATAGGACACTCACCTTGCAAAAAAATAAACTTTTTTCTCGTCAGTCCTCAGAGCATTTTCCCAAAGGTCTTAAGGATCATCAAGATGATTTCTGGCAAAATTGAGATGAGCCTTAATGTTATTATTGTTCAGCAGTGGTTTTCGTCTTGGAACCCTGCCATGCAGATAATTTTTGCCTCTTTGTCTCTTTCTTATGGTGGAGTCATGAACACTGTCCTTAACTGAGGCAAGTGAGGCCTGCAGTTCTTTAAATGTTGTTGTGGGGTCTTTTGTGACCTCTTGGATGAGTCGTCGCTGCGCTCTTGGAGTAATTTTGGTTGGCTGCCCACTCCTGAGAAGGTTCACCACTATTCCATGTTTTCGCCATTTGTGGATAATGGCTCTCTGGATTTGGAAACCATCTGGAAACCATCTGGATGGATGGTTTGCTGGAGTCCCAAAGCTTTAGAAATGGCTTTATAACCTTTTCCAGACTGACAGATCTCAATTACTTTCTTTCTCATTTGTTCCTGAATTTCTTTGGATCTCGGCATGATGTCTAGCTTTTGAGGATCTTTTAGTCTACTTCACTTTGTCATGCAGGTCCTATTTAAGAGATTTCTTGAATGAGGTGTGGCAGTCATCAGGTCTGGGTGTGGCTAGAGAAATTAAATTCATGTTTTAATGTGTGTGTGTGTGTGGGGGGGGGGGGTGTTCACACAGGGCCATGTAGGTTTAGGTTTTTTTTCTCCCTTAATAATACAAACCTTTATTTATAAACCTAATATAAAGTTTGATGATCTGAATCATTTAAGTGTGACAAACATGCAAAAAAAAAAAAAAAGAAATCAGGAAGGGGGCAAACACTTTT
>JAQMYF010039976.1:0-14085 GCA_030014195.1 Neosilurus mollespiculum
TTAAACGGACGCACCTTCAGTATTGGAAGACTGGATGCTTATCAAGTGACAGGAAACATTTGGTGTGTCATTTTTTTTTATAGCTCCTGCAGTGACCAGCATGGTGGCTGTCCCATCTGATGCCTCTCTACCTGAAACATCCAGACGCTGTCGGCCGCCTTGAGTGTGTAAGTTTCAACAATTCCATTTATTTTGACCTTTGACATGCCAATTAATTTGCTCTTTGTGTGATGCTGACATGACATGTGATGCTGACAAGTGTTGTATTATTTTTTCCTATATAAAACGGTACATTCAAAGCGTGGCCTCCTTGAATTCACATGCACGTTAATCATGTAGGGTGATGTACACTTTCTCTTTCATATAATTGTCTCCAGTGAATGCTAAGTTATTTATCTCCGTAATATGACGTTATGCAAGTAAAAACAGGCAACAAGAATTGCAATACATATCTGATTAGATGAATTAATTATGTGTGTTTTGCAAATGTGGGATTATAATTAAGTTTTTCCGCTCCCATGTGTCCTGTTCGTCATCCGTGCATCCGTCCTGCATTAAAGCACACTTAGTCTATTCCTCTATAAGGATTAATGGGACATAAATGTTTTCAACTATACAGTGGGCAATACAACATAGACTGTATTATTTATGTAATTTAGTTTATCTTCTAAACAAAGCAATACTAAGTAAAATTAAATTTACCTTTGTAATTAGAGCTGGCTACTTCCTTGCTAAATAATAACACTGCTAATTTGTCTGTGGGTAAATTTCACACATGAACTTCTTTGTGTATATAGCCTACTGTATTATCTTGTATTTGCAGATTGTATTGTAGTCTACCTAATAACCTAATAAAAAAAAGGTTTTTTTTACTGTAAGGGAAAAAAAAAACATTTCAAATCAATAACAACTCTGATTGTGTCCATCTACCCACTCTTAAAAATATGTATACTTCTCATTTTATAAACGAAAACGCTGTTGCTGTGACATCCAGAACCAGACGTGATATTTCTAGATCTGCAGCGGCATTTGTCATCAATGTCTGGGAACAGTGGCACTTGTCACACATTGGCTACATTTGATACATTTATGGATCCTTTCTCAACCACAGCATATGGACAGAATGAAATCATCTGGGAAATATTCAAGCCAGTCAACCCAGAGGAAGTTGTAGTGTCAGAGATGATTTGTTAGGTAAAGTGTGCTCTTTCAAGGGTCATGGCCTTAAGAAACAAAAGTTTTTACTATGTACCACTCATAGTGGTCAAATCAAATTCCAATCAAAAACCAATCAAAGTCTTATGCAGTTACTAACCAATTCCAGAATCTGCACCATGTTGAACAGTGTACCACAAAGAAGTAGAGAGGGATTCTTGTATGACTTTACTGATGGAGCTCTTATTACAACACATCCATTATATTCTCAAAGCCCAAATGCATTGCAAATACTATTGTACACAGATAAAATTAAAATATGTAACCCCTTAGGCCCCCATGCCTTTGCAAATAAATTACTGTTGTTTTATTATAGTTTAGAGAATATTGATACAAAATTTACGTCCAAGTTGGCTGCAACAAGACTCCTTGCTATTGCAAATGCAAATTGTATTTCTCAGTGGGGTGTTGATGTTATACTAAAAAGAATCCTAAAAGATCTGATACTTCTTTACAGTGGTGTTAGGATTGAAACCCCAAATGGTGAAATTAAGTTTTTTGGTGTTGTGAGACACACTTGCCCAACATGAGCTTTCTGGGTTTAAACAAGGTGTCGATTTTGCTTATAGCAAATGTAGACATTGTGAATGCACTTTTGAGGGTATGCAAAGCATTTTTGAAGAGAATAAGTTTGCTGAAAGAACTTCGGGAAAGCACATCAGGCAGTGTCTTGAAATAGACAAAGCAAGCACCGAAACATTGAAAGCATCCCTCAAAACCACTTACGGGATTAACAAAAGAAGCAGACTAGTTGATGTTCCAGCATTTGACCTGATCAAACAAACTCCACATGATATAATCCATGTAATTTTTTAAGGCTTTGCACCAATGGAAATAAAGCTTGTATTTATAAAAAAAACAAACAAACAAAAAAAAACACAACAACCTGATTCTATTAGGACAGATAGAATTAAATGATCTTAACTCAGCTATTCTAAATTTTCCTTACTCACCTCTTGATATATGAGATAAGCCATGTCCTATTAGTGTTAGCACTTTAGCTGCTAATGACAATAAATTAAAAAAGTCATGTGGCCAAATGTTAATACTTGTAAAAATACTACCTTTTCTTTTGAATGGTATGGACAACGAGCATGTCAAATTTATTCTCAAGTTAACTGAGATTGTTCAAATTGTCCTTGCTCCTGTTATTTCTTTGGAAACTGTATTACGGCTCAGATGCATGATTGTACAACTGCATCTGCATTAGTTCAAAAAACTTTTTTCTGAAGCCAATGTAATACCTAAGCAGCATGCTGCATCTACCTAGCCAAATCATATTTCTTGGTCCTTTAATAAGAAGTATGTGTATGTGATTTGAAGCTAAGCACAATTATAGGCTTCAAAATTAAATTTCAAAAATATCTGTAAATTGCTTGCAAACCATAACCAGTTCCTTGAATGCTGTCAAAATGAAATGGGCATTGAGCATCCAATTTTTGCTAGTGAAAGAGAATCGGGCCTGTCTCAGCTGTCAAAAATATTGTTTATGTTAAGAGAAAAGTCAAAGATTTTTTAGGCATAGAGATCATGCAATCTGTTGTCTCAGTGAAATTCTACATCCTCAATGGCACTGAGTACATTAGTGGGAAATCTATGATTAGTGTAGATGTAGATGGTGCTTTCCCAGTGTTTGGTTTGGTAAAATATATCTTTGTGATAGATTCCTCTTTTGTTGCTTTTGAGTACCAGCATTATGAGACATTAAATTTGAGTCCAGGATTGCTGGCATGTGATGTGGCCATTCCCAATGTTGCCCAGGCTACAGAATTTGTACATGAACTCATTGACTGTATTTCCAATTATTCTATTAGTTTTAAAGAACATACATTTGTGCAGATAAAATATAGTCTTTGTGATATTATTGCCCACAGAAGTAGACATTAATATGGAGGAATGATAAGTGATGCATTGATGTATTGGGTGATGGAGTTTGACTGTTTCCTTTTTTTGTGTTTCCTATGCCTGTTTTGTTAACAAACGTTGCTCATCAAAAAATGCTATGGACTGTACAATGAGTTGTGGTTAAGGCTGTATAATTTATCTTTCTCAGTGTCTGAACATGCTTAAAGTCAGAGCAATAATAAACTCTGTTTCTTTCACATGCTTTTTGTGTGACTCTTAAATCAAGCAACTTGAGTTAGTTACTGAATCTTAAAAAAAGATTTATTTTGGTGAGACTTTGGCAGCGAGATGTACTATAACTTATTTTAACAGTGATTTGTCCCTTTTTAAGATTTCCTGCTTATTTGAGCCAAAAAGTTAAGGTTGTGCTTGATTTAAGATTATAGTGTAAAGCTGAATACTTAAAATAAGAAATTAACTCTTAAAACAAGATAAATTATAAGTTTTTTTTTTTTTTAAATCTTGGTAAGAACCAAATAATTTGCAGTGTGGAGAGGAGGATCCGACCAATGGTTGAACCTCAATTTTGTGAGGAACAATATGGTTTTCATCTCGCCGCAGCACTATTGACCAGCTCTACACACTCTACAGGATCCTAAAGGGGGCATGGGAGTTAGCCCAACCTGTCCACATGTGCTTTGTGGACTTGGGGAAGGCTTTCAACTGTGTCCCTCGGGCTATCTTGTGGGGTATGCTCCAGGAATATGGTATACTGGACGTGTTGCTACAGGCCATTTTGTCTCTGTATTGGCAGAGCCAGTGCTTGGTCCGCACTGGTAAAAACATGTCGAATTCATTTTCAGTGGAGACTGGGCTCCACCAAGGCTGTCCTTTGTCACCGGTTCTGTTCATAATATTTATGGATAGAATTTCTAGGGCAGTCAAGGCGTTGAGGGGTTTTGGATTGGTGGCCATAGGGTCTCATCTCTGCTTTTTGCATGGTTCTCAGTTGGAAAAGGGTGGAATGCACCCTCTGTATCTGGAATGAGAGTGGAGTAGTTCAAGTATTTGGGGGTCTTGTTCACAATTAAGGGATGGATGAAGTGGGAGGTCAACAGGCAGATCAGCACAGCCTCTGCTGTAAAGCAGAGCTTGTACGAGTCCACCTTCTTGAAGAGGGAGATGAGCTGGAAGGCTAAGCATTTAATTTACCAGTCAAATTATATTCCTACCCTCATCAATGGTCACAAGCTTTGGGTAGTGACTGAAATAATAAGATTGCGAATGCAAGTGGCTGAAATGAATGCAAGCAGCTTCCTTTGCAGGGTGCCAGGGCTCTCCCTTAGCAATAGGGTGAGAAGTTCTGTCATCTGTGAGGAGCTTGGAGTAGAACTTATGCTTCTCTGCGTTGAGAGGAGCCAGTTGAGGTGGCTCGAGCATCTGATTACTCGGAGCATTAGAATACCTCCAGAATGGCTCCCTGGTGTGGTGTTTCAGGCATGTCCAACTGTAAGAGCCCAGAACACACTGGAGGGACTATGTCTCTTGGGAACACCTAACACCTCGGTGTCCCCATGGAAGAGCTGGAGGAGGTGGCTGGGAAGAGGGATGCCTGGACCTCACTCCTTAGGCTGCTGCCCCTGCCTGGACCCCAGGTTAAGTGACAGAAGATGAAAATGATGAAGATGAATTGTAAAAATACAATAAGGCAATTTGGAAAGGTCCAAGAGGCAAAATTGTTCATTCTGAGATGTGAAACCTGAAAAGAGACACTTCTCATAATAATAGCAACTGGGACTTCATTCAGCCAGAGATCCATGTGCCCATTGACCTCTGTCTCACTATTACCCCATTGAAGTGTTGCAGGCAGTGGAGACACAGGGAATAGAATAGGGGGAAGAGAGGGAGTCTAAGGGCTAAACTAAATGCTAATCCCTACAATCTGGCCATACCTAGTCTATTTCTCACCAACGCCAAGTCATTAACAGATGGATGAGTTATGACTGAGTTTTAGTTTCTACCCTGGATGCCATGATTGAGCCAGTGGGCAATGCCACCTTCAGAGCGGACAGAATCAGCATGTTTGGCAAGAAACGTGGAGGAGGCCTGTGTGTTTACAATCACAACAGCTGGTGTACCAATGCCAAAATGTTAGACTGATACCAAGAACCGATAGACCCAAATGCAGGACAGACACGACAAGATAAGGTGCAAACAGGAATCCTTTATTAGGAACAAGGCTAACGTGATACATGAAGAGTACTATGAAATGTCGGATGGATCATGGTGCGGCTACGAGAAGCACTATTCTCTATGATGGCACAAGATGATCTGGCATGGGAACCAGGAATAGCGGGCCTTTTATCCTCCAACGGGAATGAGGAACAGGTGGGATAATCAGGGCAGAGCCTGTAATCAGAAAAACACACACGGGAGAGGAGAGAGCAGATCAAACAGACATACATGACCTAAATCCTATGGCGGGACATCACACCAACGTCAAAGACATTCAATGTTGTCCAGATATAGAGTATCTGATGGTATAATGTTTACCTTTTTACTTGCAGAGAAAGCTTGCAAATTTGAAGTCTGTCCTGCCTAGAGTGGGCTTTTTGACGAGGGAAAAAAAACACTCTGGACCAGGTCTATACCAACATTCAAGTTGCCTATAAAGCTACTCCCTGCCATATACTGGACTCTCAGATCACCTGTACCTAATCCCTGCTTATACACCTAAAATATGTAGCCAAGCATAAGTACAATCAACAAGTCTAGGAATATGTGAAAGGGGATCAAGACACTTACTGGCTATAAGGACATGAAGGACATCAGCTGACTATATTTGAGTATAGGGATTGAGGGATATTTGCAGAGTAGACAGACCTGAAGGGGCACACATCGGCTATACTCTCATACATAAACTACTTCACTGAGAGTGTAACCACAACAAAGAGAGATAAAGTGTTCCTCAACCAGAAGCAAGGTGCAGACCCTGCTCTGAGCACAGGATGATGCCTTGTTGCCAGTCCCTGTAGAGAGGCATCAAAAAAGCCAAGCATAAGTACAAACAATGCATCAAGGAGCAATTTGAGAATAACACCAGAAATATGTGGAAGGGAATCAATACACTCACTGGGGCTTGTAGAGCCTTGGCTCAACAGCAAGGTGCAGACAGACCCTGCTCTGAGCACAGGATGATGCCTTGTCACCAGTCCCTGCAGAGAGGTATCAAGAAAGTCAAGCAATTAAGTACAAACAATGCATCAAGGAGCACTTTGACAATAACAGCACCAGGAATATGTGGAAGGGGATCAAGACACTCACTGGCTACAAGAACATGCCCAAATCAGCAGACTCCTTGGACAGCACCCTGCCAGACACCCTAAACCAGTTCTTTGCTTGTTTCGACTGACACAACAGAAAGGCCTGCATCTGCCCTGCTCTTCCTAAGGGGGCGACGACCTCATTCAGCTACAGCAGAGTCAACATAAAGACAGCTACTGGTCCGGTCATAGTAACTGGAAGAGTTCATAAAACATTTGTAGATCAGCTACAAAAACATTTACAGATCAGGTTATTACCACCACCTTCAATCTCTCTACTGCAGTGTATGGTTCCCACTTGCCTCAAGACAGCCACCATTGTTACAGTGCCTAAGAAGAGCATAGTGAGCTGCCTAAATGACTATCACCCTGTTGCCCTAACCCTCATCATCACCATTTTTTTGAGAGACTTGTCTCACAGTAAGGCTGGCATTCCTGTTGACCTTGATTCACATCATACAGGGCAAATATGTTAACAGAGGATGCCACTATTACAGCCCTCCATACAGCCCTCACACACTTGGACAGCAGTAACTCTTATGTGAGGATGCTGTTTGTAGAATTTATAATTGCTTTTAATACAGATCTACCACACAAACTGGTTCAGAACCTGGGCAAATTGGGCCTGGGCAGCACATTATGCACCTGGATACTTACGTTCTTAGCAACAGACCTCAGAATGTTAGAACAGGAGATCACAACTGCTGCACTCTGATCCTAAACACTGGTACACCACAGGGATGTGTCCTCATCCCCCTCCCTTTTTCTCCATCTTCACACATGACTGTTCCTGCATTTACATCAGCAACACCATTGTCAAATTCACCAACAACACCTCTGTCATAGGCCTGATAAAAGATGATGAGTCAGCCTATAGGAAGGAGGACCAGCATCTGCTGCGATGCTGTGACAACAATAACCTGAACCTAAACACATTCAAGACAAAGAAGGAGTCTTGGACTTCTACTACCGTTTGAGAGCTTCCTGACCTACTGCTGTACAATGTGGTTCAGCAGCTGTACTGCATAGAACAGGAAGGCCCTTCACTGGGTGGTGAGGGTAGAAGAGCAGGTGAGCGGAATGCCACTACTTTTCCTCTTAAAGACATTTACACTGGCAGACTTCAACGCAAACATGTTGCAATAATCAGAGACCCTTTATACCCTGGACACCCCCTTTTCTCCCTCTCCCCTCCGGAAGAAGATGACACCCAAAACAAAAACTAACAGACTCAAGAACAGCTTTTACCCACAAGCTGTAAAAATTTTTGGAGAGTGTTTGAGTTTTTCTTTCACCTTTTCTAAACTGCCAAGGGAGGAGTAAAACACCTGGATGACCTTAAGTGTGTGGGCCATACAGAGACCTTCAACAAAGTCACACAGTAAGGGTGATGACAGATTTGTTAGGAATGGAACTTGCCATCTTGTCTCTCTTCACCTTGTACTATGTTGGTCCGCTTTTGCATCTTGGATCTATGTGACCTATTGTCAGAGCTGCAGATGACCTGTCCTCTAAAGCTGGTGACAGACTCCCATCATCTCTTCATGGGTGTAGTGAGTGTACTCTTTTTTTGTGGATGTACTCTTTTTTTTGTGGAATCTTCATTATTTGCAGCTATTATAAAAGAATTACACATATACACCTTCCACGCAATCCACACTGTCTGTCTGCATGTGCTCTGAGTGAAAATAAGAAAAATGTAGTCCTGTTATACAGTTCAGTGTTTAATTTTTGGGCTGAGTTCTCAAGAGATTTTCCAGCTAATGAAGGAATGTCATATAATTAAACAGAATAAAGCTTTTTTACTCAACTTGAGCTGAGTCTGTTGCTCTGAAATTCTCAACCCAATGCAAGATGGCTTTCTGATCTGAAACATCTTAAAAGCCCCACTGTGGTGATCATAGGGCTGTCCCTTGCAAAGAATGCTTAGACAGCAAATGCACTGTGTGCTTCCAACCACACCATGTTGCCAACTGAGGACGGTTTAACTTAGGCTACCAACATACCTTACCACCTCTCCTTTTTTCACTAAGTTTCATGTGTGCAAAAAATAATCTTTTTTTTTTATTTAAGTTTCTAATGGGGTTGGATTTTTGGGTCACCCTGTACATTTCTCACAACAATATTTTGTAATTTATGTAGAAGCATTTAATGAGGGGGGGGAAGAAAAAAGAAAAAGAAAAAACATTCATAAATTATAACAAAATATTTTTTGTTGTGCAATCCCCAAAAGTTAGGAGGGTATGAAAATGCAATTGAAGAAAGCAAACATTTTTAAATGTTCTTTAAATTGTTTTTAACTGAGGGCAGTATAAACCCAGAATATTTCATGTTTTTTTTTTTGTTTTTTTTTGTTTTGTTTTGTTTTGTTTTTTTGTGTTTTTTTTTTTGTGAAATTTATTTTTAAATATTAATATACATTCATTATGTGCTTCAGGAATGTAATATATTCCAGGACAATTACCTGTGAGTACTGTGGTAAATCAATGACAAAAAAAAGTATATTGAGATTTTCAAAGAATAACTTTTTTAATAACAATTTTCCATCTCCTCTGGTAGTCCGTTATAGTTTAAAGATTCAACATTTTAATAAATGAATCCATATGACTTTTAATCAGATAACTCAAGTGATATACTGAGGCTCATACAGATATTGCATCTGTATTTTAATGTGATAAATACCCATTGATTAACCAAGTAGAAAGACTGTGAATTTGGACACAATCTGTGTCCATTTTGGTCAATTTTGGTTATTAAACTGTTGTGTCACAAGCCATTTTGGTCTGCTGCTGGATGAGTGTTTTCAAGGCTAAAATTGATCAAAGGAAGCTATAACACACACTGCATTCTGACATCACTTAGGAAGATTGTTAATGTTGTCTTGACTTGATTAAAAAGTTTCAGCGAATGGTTAATTTTTGGCCCATTGTTGGTAAGTAGTCCGTATTTTTTTTAATTAATGATGACTAATGCTAAATTGTATGAAGATTGTAATGTCATGTCATGTCATTTTCTTCACTGCTTTGTCCATTATTAGGGTCACAGGGACGCTGGAACCCATCTCAGCTGACTCAGCTCAGAGCACTGCAGGGCCAACACACACACACACACACACACACACAATTGACACTTGCATTTACACTTAGGGGGAATTTGGAATACCCAATTAGCCTATAAAGCATGAGAAGAACATGCAAACTTCACACAGGAATGTCCCCACAAGTCCAGAACTCAAACCCAGGAACTTTGATGTGAAAGTGCTAATCACTACACCACCATGCTTACCCCCCAGACATGGTAAAATAAAAATAGCTTTGCCTCATTTTAAGTGACTGAGAGTTTTATGAAAATGGTGGTGGTGCATTTGGGGAAAAGGTGAGGAGGACCATTCAAATTGCTGATGATGTTTTTAATTCAATTTAATTCAGTTTTATTTGTGTTGCACTTTTTATAATTGACACTGTTGAAAAGCAGCTTTACATAATAAAAATAGATTTGGTAAAGAATTTAAACATTTCCCCACAAACCCTTTGCATCCCCAATGAGCAAGACCATGGCAATGGTGGCAGGGAAAACTCCTTCAGTTGACACGAAGAAAAAACCCAGCCTCATTTGAGTGAAACCAGATAAAAATACAAACCATCAAGCAGAAACTTCACTATAGTCATGAAGTTTAGCTGGTCATCTTATAACGGTAATGATGAGTGTAGTCCTAAATCATTTTAATAAAATAGTTTATATCACCAGCAGGGAAAAGTCATCTTCATGGTTTCTAAGTATATATTTATTTATATGGCTTACCATCAGCAGGAGCGAAGGGCTTCTAAGATGAGAACTCCAACCAGTAGTAGCACATCAATTCAGTTTTATTTGTATAGCACTTTGTACAATTGACATTGTTGCAAAGCAGCTTTACATAGTAAAAGTAACTTAAAAAGGAATTTTCTACAACTCCTACACAACCCTGAGCAAGCCCGTGGCGACAGTGGCAAGGAAAAACTCCCTCAGTTGACATGACACCTTGAGAGGAAACAGGCTCAAAAGGGAAACCCATCCTCATTTGGGGCGAAGCCATAAAAATACAAACCATATAAGAGAAACGTCATTACAGTCCAACATGTAGTCCAGTTGACTATACCACAACTGTATTCACTGAAGTCTGAAGTCATCATTACAGTCTCTGAGTGCACATCTAAGTCTATATGGATCTTCATCAGTAGGAGCGAGGGGCTTCCAAGATGAGAACTCCAGCCAGCATCAGTGCACCAGGACAGACCACAGGACTCAGAAAGTAGGAGGATCAGGAGAATCAGGATCACCAGCTTCCCAGAAGAGGCATGTGTACCTCAGCAAAAACACAGAGAGAAGAGGAGGGAGAGAGAGAGAGTAGTTGTTAGGTATGCTCATAAGAGTGTAATGGTAAAAAAAGAGTTTATTGCTTATAATTTATAAGAGTTTATAAGAGTTTATTATTTAGTGCTGAGGGCAAGCAGGGACTTAGGCATGACTAACTATGGTGGGCATAACTAAAAAGAGAGAACCTGGGTGGATCACAGGATTCAGAGAGCACAAGGAACAGGGTCACTGGTATCTCAAATGTTGTGGTATGAACCCCGATGAACTACCAGGACCCAAGAGCATACCCGGAGACACAAGGAGAGTTAGGATATTTATTCAACAGAAATCAGACAGTAGGGGAATCAGGGACCCAGAGGGGTGAGCTCGCTGGTTGAGCAATCCGGAAGAGCGCGTATCCTGTGTCGCAGAGATGGGGCGGAAGAGAGAGTCTTCCTTGTCGCAGAGGCAGGGCGGAAGCACTGCGAGAGTGGTCCGGAAGAGAGTGTATTCCTTGTCGCGGAAGTAGGGCGGAAGCACTGAGCGCGTAGTCCGGAAGAGAGTGTATCCCTTGTCACAGAGATGGGGCGGAAGCGCGGAGCGAGTAATCCGGAAGAGAGTGTATCCTTTGTCGCAGAGATGGGGTGAAAGCGCTGGGGCTGAGTTTAAATACTGATGGTGATTGCTGGGGATCCGGAGCCGGTGTGCAGGAGTGGGTGGAGCCGGTGCCGGTAGGAGCCGCCCCATCTCTGAAAACATACACAAAACACACGCAGGAAAACAAAGGCCACACAACCCCGAACAAGGATGCCATCACCACATCAAAATTAGCATGTGTACCTCAGCAAAAACACACACACAGAGAGAGGGGGGGTATTGTTAGGGTTGATAATAACAGAGTAATAGTAAAAGAAGTCAGTTTATTAGTGCTGAGTGCAAGCATAGACTTTGGCATAACTGACTATGGCAGCATAACTAAAAAGAGAGAACCAAAAAGAAGACAGACTTGAGGGCACCCTGTAACATGAGGCAATCAGCCACTCCACTGTCGATGGACTAGGGTGAGCATGTGAGAGTGAGGGAGTGACAGCAAACAAACATCACAATTTACTAGAAGTTTCTCTGCCTGAGAACCCCCAGATCTACTCCTTTACATAATAAAAGGCTGTTAGCAAAATGCTTGACTAAGCGAGTAGGTTTTCAGCCTAGTCTTAACACAGAGACTGTGTTTGGGCCTGAACATTAACTGGAAGTTCCTTAACTCTCGGGCTTTGTAATAGAAAGCTCTGCCCTCTGCAGTAGTCTTCATTACTTGAGGTTCCAGTAATCAGCCTGCACCTTTTGATCCAAGTGGGCATGGTTGAATCATAAATGACAAGAGGTTTGCTAAGATAATGTGGCTCCATTAAACCATACACCATAAAGCAAGACCATTAAATGCTTTATAGGTTAAAGGTAGTATTTTATATTCAATGCCAAATTTAATTGGGAGCCAGTGCAGTGTAGATAAGATAGGTAGATATGATGTGCTCGTGTCTTCTGGTTCTAGTAAGAACTCTTGCTGTGGCATTCTGGACTAACTGGAGCTTGTTAATGTACCTATTAGAACATCCAGAAAGGAATCCATAATAATAATATGTTCCATAATAAACTGCTCAAAGCATTTCATGGCTGTTGGATTAAGGATAACAAGGCAAGACATTCATTAGGGTTTGTTTGTTTTGTATACAAGAACAATTGGTGGGGTCTTAAGGAAGGTTTGTACTACAGCTTGGCAGAAGAAGGTGTTAAAATGTCACTGATGACATCCTTCATTTGGTCTGCACAGTCCTTCAGAACACTACCTGGTACATTGAGGGTTGGAACATACAGCTAAAGTAACGGGCCGGTGGATGACGGTGTCAGCCTTTGTTCCCTCCAGTTGATGGTGACCTCAAACTAAGAGTGGAAGATTTTGAATTTATCAGTAAGAAGGGGTCATTACAATTTGTCTTACTATGGGCTTATACAATTGCACTTGAAGGGATACCTACAGTGATAATGACCACCGTCAGTTCCCGTGGAAGGTACTAAGGTTGACATTTCATTGTCAGGAACTGGAGATTATTTTAGCATTAACTGTATGAAGCCAAGACATTTCATTCTTTGTCAGGTCAATTCCATTTCACTTGATAATGTACATACATGAATTCCCCTATTACAGAACTGCAAATTATTGCAACAAGCAAGCAGAGACTGGGACAGTTTATGGCTGGTAATGTGTTAAAACATCCACATAATTTTGTACACTGACATTTTGCATCAACATTTTTTTTTTCCAGGAATGTCCATACAGTTTGGTATTGAAAAAAATTCCTCTCCTTCAAAATATTGTTCAAATATGTTGCTTTGCTACTTGAATATATAAAGTATATTTTCCCAGCTGTGTTTACACAGTGCAAATTACAACAGTGGGGTGGAAGATATTATAGCAACAGGTCATCTAAAAAAACAAAACAAAACAAAACAAAAAAAGAAAACAGAATCACTGAGTTTAAGGATCACTTCACTTTTAAAAAATTCTTGCAAACTCAATCAGGTGTATAGTGCATTTAATTTAATGGACCAACACAAAATAGTTAAAATTAGTGAAGGGACACAAAAAAGAGAGAAAAAGAAATGAAAATGAACTGTGGTTCATGCATATAGATTTACCTTCTTTGAAATAAAGCTCCTAAATAGGATCTGGTGGATCTGAAATTACCTTCAAATAAATATGGTGTGCAATCTAAGTGTCACATTATACTATATAATTGTATAGTACATATACAACTCATCTGAAAAGCCAGAGTCTGCAACACTACTAATCATGAGGCAACACTAAGCAAGCAAAACGATGAAGACCAAAATCACATTGCACACTTTTATATCCATTACCACAAAATGTAAAGAATATGGCACCACAACAAACCTGGCTATTATCCTTAAAATACCATCCCTACAGTAGAGCACGGTGGTGGAAATATATCATGCTGTGGCAATGGTTTTCATTGGCAGAAACTGGGAAATTGTTCAAGAATAAGGGAATGATAGATGGTGCAAATGGAGATTCTATATAGACATTCTTGAAGCAGCTGGAGCAGTTTTGCTTTGGCTCATAGAGACATGCAATAAGAGACTTTACTGCAAAAGGTGGCTCTACAAAGTACTGAATTTGGGGGTGAATCTTTATTTATTCTCAAGGTTTTTATGTTTGTTTGTTTGTTTTGTAGCAGCAGCAGCAGTAGTAGTAGTAGTAGTAGTAGTAGTAGTACCGTGTTTCCCCGATAATAAGACCTACCCCGATAATAAGACCTACCCTTACTTCAGCAGAACAGTCCAAAATAAG
>JAQMYF010039977.1:0-14081 GCA_030014195.1 Neosilurus mollespiculum
GTTATCAAAGGCCGGCCATGTTTCTCACTGTCTGTGGTGAGAGGCATGTAAAAGAACCATTGCTGATTTTCGTCAAGTGTAGGCTGCGTGTTTCTGCCCTGCGATGGCCTGGCGAGGTGTCCAGGGTGTACTCTGCCCTCACCCAGAGTCAGCTGAGATGGGCGCCAGCCTCCCCACGACCCTAATTAATCAAGCGATTCAGAAAATTATGATGATGATGATGATGATGATGATTTGCACTACAGCATAATGGCTGTTCCAAAATACCCCTAGGTATAGATGTGAGTGTGAATGCTTGTGTGTGTGTTGCACTTAGAAGGTCTGGCAAGTTATTCAGGGTATTCAAGCTTCAACCCCCCCATGATCCTAATAGGATTAAGTGGTTCAGTAAATGAGTGAGTGAGTGAGTGAGTGAGTGAGTGAGTGTGGATGTTTGTAACGAAATATTAGAGGCTAAATCTCACTGCACGTTTATCTGTGGAGTTTGCTTTGTCACTACAAGACCAACATTTCTTAGTTTCTAAGTGCATGCTTTCGCTTAGTTAGGAACAATGTGAGTATTCCATTTCCCTCTTTATACATGCACAAAAGACGAGTAAATAAAATACCAGAAAATTTGAAATGAAAGTAAGTAAATAAAAATGTATTATTAACGCAAGGTTACACAGTGCTTTACAAGGTGAGGAATGCAGTCATACAAAAGAGAACAAGTAAAATAAAAATATTAAATACTGTATACAGGGTATCCCAAAGGCTCTATACACTTTTAATATACATCACTAAAAATTACACAAGAAACGGAGTGTATTCATATTTTTTAATTGCAGATTTACTTGCTAGACTTACTATCCTGTTCCTTGATGTTCACCTTGAAGACTAGCTGTATACCTCCACATGTGCACCTTCATTTTCGACAAACCTCAGCCACCTTTGAACGCAGGCCTCTGATGTTTTCCATCTCCATCACTTCCCCGACCTCGCTGCAGGCCTTGTGGATACTGCCCTCAAGCTCAGCTGTTGTGTTGGTTGACCCGACCATAAAGATGAAAGATAGACTCGTCAAGTTCCAGTGACACCGCCCTCCCGATGGACTTTGTGTGAACGCCTGCTCTAGGATTTCTATGTTTTTAACAGTGGTGGTAGTAGCAGGCCTTCCGCTGCATGGCTGTTTCGAGAAACTTGCTATGGATAGAGTAAAGTGTGCTACGCTTTGGAGCTCTGTGACGACAATAAATCTTCTGAAACCTGCACTGAACTGCAGTCGGGGACTGAAAAACTTCTTGCCTGGCACCAAATTTGCAATGCTAATCCAACATCAATTGGCGAGCCATGGGCAAGGGAATGATACACTTTCAAAAGTCCAAGGTGTCATGGCTGATGGCTGATGGCCTCCCGTCTCTCCGAATGATACCTGAAACGAAATAGAAAAAAGAATGTGTATAGTGACCTTGTAAACATATATAGTTAAAGTCAAAGAAGATAACATTCAGAAGTATCCACATTATTATAAAAATAGAGAATATACTTAAATTAAGTGAATTAAAAAAAGATCTAATATTAAAAACAAGTGCATTTGGAGAGCGCATCTCTCTACCACGCCCAACAACCCCCTATATGAACAGCAATTTGCTAAATTTGCTAAGCCACTTAATCCTATTAGGGTCATGGGGAGGCCAAACACTGGGCGAAGGCAGGGTACACCCTGAATAGAAGCAATTTGGATCCTAATGTGCCTATCCTTTGACTGTGGGGGGGAAATTTTCCCCATGCTTAAGCGGGTTTCGTCTGGGGACCCCCGTTTCTTCACACAGTCCAAAAACTTGCACGTTGGGCTAATTGGCTGTTCCAGATTGCCCGTGGGTGTAAATGTGAGTGTGAATGCTTGTGTGTGTGTTGGCCCTGCTATGGTTTCGGCTAAGATAGGCTCCTGCCTTCCCATGGCCCTAGTAGGATTAGGTGCTGTGGCAAATAAGTGAGTGAGTGAGTAAATTTATCTTAATTACACCAAGGCAATAGGTAAGATCAAGTAGCCTCGTGAAATCACTGCTTCACAGAGTAATATGACTGGATATAATTAGCACAGAATTTAAAAGAGATGGTAATGAGTCAGAATAATACACCTAAAAGCTCCCATAAATATATAAGGTTTCAAGTTGATAGGGCCAAGGATAGACCCTTGAGGCACACCATATGTCAGTTCAGGATCAGTTCAACCCTGTAAGTATGGAAAAGATTTCAGTAGATTAATAATCTTTAAAGTAATCCCGAGTCATCCCGGTGACACGCACACACATGCAGAAACTGTATCTATCAATATACTGTGGAGAATAGTGTCAAAAGTTGCAATTATGTTTACCTGCACCATGATAATCACTACATCAGCATCCATGACCAACAATAACGCGGCTTTGGGACCGAAAGGTCGGTGGTTCGATTCCTGAACCAGCAGGAAAAATGTGTGGTGTTGGGGGAGTGAGCTGCACCTTCCCTTCCTCCACCTTCATGGCTAAAGCGCCCTTGAGCAAGGCACCAAACCTCCAACTGCTCTCCGGACACCCCCAATATGTGTGGCAACCCACTGCTCTGAGTGTGTGCATGTGTGTGAGCTCACTTTGGATGGGTTTAAAGCAGAGGCATTAATTTCCCTTGTGGGATTAATACAGTCTAGCAAAATCAAAAAAAAAAAAATATATATATATATAAATATATATATAAAATTGTTGTGAAATTCTAGCATTTTAAGTAACTGCAAGGCAAAAAATTTTTCCAGCACACTGGAGAAAAAAGGCAGCTTAGAAACAGGCCTATAATTATTGCAGAAGGTGGGATCGAGACCAGATTTTTAAGGAGAGGCTGAATACAGGCTTAACACAAAAACGGAAGGTTTTCACACCACACGGCTGTTAGGAACAGACCTATAAATAACTGTTATGGATTTGTGAGCATTCCTGGCTTTAATTAATTAGTCCCAATTTATGAATAGCTGGATTAAAAGCTGGAATAAGAGCGACAGGATGAGCTTACTCCGTTCTCCATCAAATAACTGCAGACTCACAATAATGCTGTTCATGGATTAATGTTTTTTGTTCTGGATGTAATAAACCAGCTTTCGTGCTGAGATCAAACAGAAAGAAATTGTTTGTAAAAGATGCTCACAGAGATGCCAGGAAGTTGGGGGGGGTGCTTGGTAAGGCCTAAAAGGTAATACTGTACATATAATGTACTCATCATACCATCATATACTGATTCAGGCACTACCTCAGAGCTACCCATGAGGTCTTGTGATTTTTTAAATGATTGCACTGATGTTTTCTTGAAAAATCAGAAGAAACCTCAGACAAACTCATTGTTTGCCAACAATATTCTCTCCTACTGATATAAACATTCTGTAATCAAAGGTCTTAGCACTGCAAGGGCAAGTACGCAGTAGTCAACTAAGCCCAGATCCTCCGTCTCACTTTGAGTTAATCTTACTTGTGCACATTGCAGGGAGCCACGTTGGCTGACTCACATGGTCTGAGGTGCGCTGGGGCAGAAAAGGAGCGATCAGCCTTGGCAGAATTTATGTGAGTCAATTCATTCTGGGGGAAAAAAACAAAAGTTCAAGATCTCAATTTGAAGTTCACAGAGGGGTCGGGCCACAGTGTGTGTTACTTTCCAACATTTTGGTAGCAGTTGGCTTTGACTTGCAAAGGAAATGAAAGTAATAAGAAACACAAGATGAACATGTTTCAGTTTAGTAGAATATAATTCCATTCCATACAGCGCACACAAAGGCTGTTTCACCACCAAGCTGTTCCAAGCGGTTATTTCTGTTCACTCCTGACAATGAAGGACAGCAAGAGGTTGGGAAAATGTCCCTTGGTGGGTTTTATCTCAGTGCGGTCTCAAGTGGTCATCTTCCACCATCCTCCCATAAGATATAGGAAGAGATGGTGCTTATTTTATATGAAGCAAAAGCTTCTTATTAATTACCTACTCATTCATTTGCCCAAATGTTTAATCCTACTATGGATGCCTGGAGGCTGGTGCTTATCTCAGCCAACACTGGGCAAAGGCGGGGTACACCCTGAACAGCCCGCCAGACCATCGCTGGCCAAAACACACACAACTAAGCACACTCACGTCTACACCTAGAGGCAATCTGAAATGGCCAGATTTCCTACTCTGCATGTCTTTGGACTGAAGGAGGAAACCGGAGTGCCCTGAGGAATCCAATGCAAACACGGGGAGAAAATGCAAGCTCCACACAGAAATGCCTCCAAACAGCTGAGCTCAGGAGTCAAACCCAGGACCTTCTTTCTGTGAGACGGACATGCTAACCACTACACCACCGTGCCACCCACTTATTGATTACTTATTATTTTGCAAGTAATGCCTCATGTAATAATGCCCTGCCAACCAATCAACTCATAGCTAATTACCCTCCCTATTACCTGATCACCATCAATCAGGGAGGGGTATAAGCAAGCAAGCACATGCCCCCTTCTTGAAATGTGAAGCTGTCACCTTCATTTTTTTCGAGCTGCAGGGGTAGCTTTATGAACAACCTTACACACACGGAGGGAAAACGCTGTCCGCTCCCTTGTATGCGTAAGGATGGTAATTGCTTTGAGTGACAGGGAGGTGAGAATAGCTAGCTCCCGCCACAGATGGATGTGTGCACCAACCTGGATTCGAAGTCACGATCCCCAGGTTAATAGTAGCCCACCCCATTGATTTGTCATTTAGGAGTCTGTCATTTTATTTGCTTTTAAGTGCAATCCACCACAAATCCACTACAAAATTAAAGTGCAATCCACCACAAATCCACCACAAATTTTGACTGACTGGTCCTCACCTCTTGCCCACTGCACTTTGTTTGAACTGACCGCTCACGTGTTGCCATACCGCACAATGACTGTCAGTATATAAAAACACAAACTAGAAACAATGTCTTGCTTCAATGCTATTCACTCCCAGAGCCCTGAGAAAGGAAAACTCACTAAGTGGCAGGTGAAGGGGGATTTTCTTTTCGCGTGGGTGATTCCATTGTCTCTACACACATTTGTCTTTCTCTTTCTTTAGTATTCAGCGTATGCTAAAGTAAGATCACTAAAGAACCTCATAGTGATGACAGACCAGAGTATGCTCAAGAACAGATGGGATAAAATGACAGCAATCTGGACATACCATATTTCACAACAGCTGCAATCAAAGCAGGGCAGCACCAGTGGTGTGGTGGTTGGCATGTCCGCCTCAGAGCAAGGTCCTGGGGTGGCTAATTGGCTGTACCAAATTGCCCCTAGGTATGAATGTGAGTGTGAATGGATGTGTGTGTGTGTGTGTGTGTGTGTGTGTGTGTGTGTATGTGTGTGTGTGTGTGTGTGTGTGTGTTTTGGCCCTGTGATGGTCTGGTGAGCTGTTCAGGCTCACATCTGGGGTAAATTTGGAATAGCCTAATGTGCATGTCTTTGGAGTCTGGGAGGAAACCGGAGTATCAGGAGGAAGACCATGCAAGCATGGAGGAAAAGGCAGATTCCACTCAGAAATTCCCGACCCGGTGACTCGAACCCAGGACACTTGTCACTTTACACTTACAGCCACTTGACACAGTGTTACGGTAAAATTGCCATTGCATTTATATTTGCATTTATATTTCATTATATTTCATCATATTGCATTCATTCTGCATTTATATTTCATTTTATATGTATTTCTGTATGCATTTTTTATTTTTATTTTATTTCATAAATTTTTAGTTTATCTTTTTATTATTATTTTATCTTTATTTTATATATTTTTTTATTTTATTTTATATACTTTTACATTTTTATATTTATATTGACTTTAACTCTAAAGTCCTTTAAATAGCTAAAGTTATTGTTATTGTTCTTTCTTCTTGATATTGATAGGTTTTATTCTTCAATTTTTAGGACAGTCATAACACACATTTCACTACATATTGCACTGTGTATGATTTTGTACGTGACAAATAAATTTGAATTTGATTTCTTGCTGTGAGGCAGATGTACTATCCGCTATGCCACCATGATATCAAGAAGACACATTTCTTCGTCTTAAAATATATGGAATCTGAGTGAAATAACAGCTTTTACCCAGGATGTTGTTCTTGATGAGTCACTTTATGATCAAAGATTCTGCCTCAGTGAAAATTAAACAAAACAAAAAAAAAAAACATAGAGCTGTACAAAAGTGATTTTCCAGAGTGATACGTAAACCTGCTTCTCTTCTTCATTTCATATCTACACAATTTAAGGTCTGGTGAATATCTAAGGTCTGGTGTTCTCTTTGCTACTGAAGAGTGTGCCAAGTTTTAAAGACCTCTCCAAGACCTTAAAAAAAAAACGGTGTGAATACCTATGACTCTGGCAAAAGGTTTTAAAAATTTTCTAAATAATTTGATAGAAATGATTCCACTGTAAGGAAAAGACAAATGATATACCTTTAAAGGGAAATGGGAAATTCAGCCAGAGTGCAGTCCGTGTAATGTGAAAAGAAATCTAGAAGAACCCCAAAATTCTATCACAGTATATACAAGTATACAAGAAAGAACTTTGCTGTCCAAAATAACATTAGAGCAAGGAACCTGCCAAGCAACATATAGGCAAAGACCAGTGCTTTTGGAATAAAGTGCAGACTAATGTACAGACGAATCAAAGACAGAGTTCTTTTGCCACAGACAGAGTGCACATCTGGCCAGAACAAGAACCTCTTTTTTTTCTGATTTTGAAATATTATATGAACTGCAAAAGGAAATTTGGCTTCTGCGTTTAAACCATCCAAAGTGAGCACACACACACACACACACACACACACACATAAACAGTGAACACACAAATTGTGCTGCCCGGAGAGCAGTTGGGGGTTAGATGCTTTGCTCAAGGGCACTTCAGCCATGAAGGTGGAGGAAGAGAAGGTGCTGCTCACTCCACTTGCCACCACACATTTTTCCTGCTGGTTTGGGAATCGAACCAGTGACCCTTCATCACAAACCCGCTTCGCTAACCGTTAGGCCATGGCTGCCCCGTGGAAACGTTAAAGTTTGGGATTGTTTTGCTGCCTAAGGGACCGAACATGAATTCCTCATCATGTAAATGTGTATGTGAGGCTTTCTGTTCAAAATTTTAAGTTAAACTGGAGGTGGACTTTACAAGAGGATGATGATTCTAAGCACAGTAACAAATCCATCAAGGAATGGCTCAGAAAGAGGGAATGCAGTTATGGAAGGGTCAAGTCAAAGTACAGAGTGGAGTCCTATTGAAATACTGTTTAGGGATTTGAAAAAATGCAGTACATGCAAGAAAAGCCTCACACAGCTTGTAAGGAAGAGTGGTCGAAAAGATCAGCAAGCCGAAGTCTGACACTGGTAACCAATTATACAAAACGCCTACAAGAAGTTATTTCTGCTATGTAGGGAAATACCAGCTTCTAAGACCAAGACTGTTCTTACTTTCTCCACAGAACAATATCATATCTATTGACTTTTTTTGTTGAAAATGATAATTTTCCTTGTGTTTTTGTTCCAGTAGGTCAATTTTATCTCCCGGTGCTGTCTTGAAGAGCTTGAAATGCTTGCTTGTGCAAATATGTAGGAAAAACATCAAGTTTCCATAGATGAACTTATTTTTTTCACATATCTGTCCATGCCTTGGATCACAGCTCGGCGATCAGTACGTTCCCACACACCTGAGTCAGTGCATGAAGGAGCTGATAATTAGTGTTACAGCAGGGACAGTCTGAACACTTCCCACCTCATTTCGTGTAAATGTCAGACAGTTGATAAAAGTCATGGCCCTTTAAGACTGGATTTCTGGCCGAGTGTCATCCGCTAAATGTGCTTTGTTTATGTCAAGTTAAAGAAAAAGAAAAACATATACCTGAAAACAGTAGTGCGGCACAGTGGCATAGCGGTTAGCACATCACAGCAAAAAAGTCCCAGGCTCAGGCGTCTCTGTGTGGAGTTTGCATGGGTGTGGATATGAGTGTGAATGGTTGTGTGAGTGCTGGTCTGGCAATGGTCTGGCAAGCTGGTCAGCGTGTACTCCACCTCTGCCCAGTGTCAGCTGAGATAGGCTTCAGCCTCCCCACAAACATACTGGGTTAAGTGATTCGGCAAATGATTGAGTAAAGGGTGAAAATATTAATAATCATACAGTGATGGAGTAGCTCGTCGATATTGACGATTCCTCCTTCTTCTAGTGATTATGATGGGTGATTGTGTCTGAGGTGACTGACCAGACCAATGCATGATGCACCTAGCTTGAGGCAGATGAGACAGATGTGTTGGGTCGGTGGTGGTAGTGCTGGTTGAGGTGATGATAGCTGTGGGGGTGGTGGTCATTGATTCTGTGTATCATATCTGGCATGGCATGTCAGGCATTCAGTTGGGCTGTTGGTTCACTCTCGAAATGGTGACACCGTCATGGCAGATCTTACACCATCAAGACCGTTTTTTTTTTTTTTTTAATGGGGGGTTTGCCTGTGTCTCCCATGTCGTTGGGTCGATCATGCACGACTAATGAGTGGCCTTGAGGATGTCCTTGTAACATTTATGTTGGCCGCCTTGTGATCTCCGTCCCTCATCCAAACGACCAAACAGCAGAATCTTCAGGATGCTCTCATCTCCCATCCTCGAGACATGTCCAGCCCAGTGCAGGTGGGAACGTATGATGAATGATCGACGCCAGTGATGTTGCATCTGCAGAGAATCTCTGTGTTGGTGATCTTGTCCTTCCAGGTAACGGCACATATCTTTCTAAGGCATCTCATGTGAAACTGCTCAAGCTTTTTCACGTGTGGACGGTATGCTGTCCACGTCGAGCATCCAGAGAGTAGGGTAGACAGGACTACAGTTTGATAGACCTTGGTGCTCAATCTGATGTCTGATAAATTTAGAATAAAACTTGCAGAAAATTCATTAATTTTCTGAACCGCTTAATCCTAATTAGATGAGATGGCGCCCATCTCCGCCGATATGAGATTAGATGAGATGAGATGGCGCCCATCTCCACTGATATAAGCGAGGGCAGAGTACACCCTGGACAGCTCGCCAGGCCATCGCAGGGCAGAAACACACTGAGAGCAGCCCAATGGCCTACTCTTTACAAACAACAGCAATGGTTCTTTTACATGCCTCTCACCACAGACAGTGAGAGACATGGCCGGCCTTTGATAACCCAGTTAGCTGCACTGGGGGGACAGCAGTGACAACTTGGCGACAGTGGGGCTTGAACCCCCGACCTTCAGCTCAGTAAGCCACCACCTTACCACCAGGCCACCACTGCCAACTTGCAATAAATAATACATCATAAAATAAATGGAGGTAAAATAACATTTACCAAACTTAATATGTATACTCTTACTTCCAGTGTATTGGTGTTCCATACATTTTCAAAGGTCAGATAATGATAATGAAGAAAATTTACACACTGAAATGTTTGCCAGTCCATCACAGTGCCGTCACAGACTCAAACAACTATTCACACACACACACACACACACACACACATACACACTCCCACCTATGGGGCCATCTACCATAGCTAATCAGCCTGATGTGCATATCTTTGCACTGTGGGAGGAAACCGGAACCCATGCAAACACGGGGAGAACATGCAAACTCCACACAAAAGCAAGCCTGGGATGTGAACCTGGGTCTCCTTGCTGTGAGGAGAACATGCTAACCACTTCACCATCGTCCTGTCCTGGGGGGCATTCTTTGTATTGTTTGTATCTATATTCTACATGGGGCAGCACAGTGGTGTAGTAGTCCACTTCACAGCAAGAAGGTTCTGGGCTTGAGGGTTTCTATGTGGAGTTTGCATGTTCTCCCTATGCTTGAATGGGTTTCCTCTGGGTATTCCAGTTTCCCCCCATAGACCAAAAAACATGCAGATTTGCCTGAGAGAAGGTCCCCTGGCAAGCTGTTCAGAGTGTACCCCATCTTCACCCAGTATTGGCTGAGACAGGCTTCACATTCCGGGCAAACCTAATAGAATTAATCATCGTTGACACGACTGTATTTGTCAACGCCTGGTCAATTCCTAAACTGACCTATTTTGGAGCATCACTGATGTTTTCTCTTCCTGTTGAATGTTTATCTCTTTACTCAGAGCATTCCTTCTGGACACTGCGGTACTTTCAGGATCATTTGAGCTGTCTATGCCATTTAGACTCCACCCACTCACCATGGCTCGGGTCGTGTCAACACTTATGGTTCATCAGCACCCAAATGTCAAAGTCTTTGGCAGTATAAAGGTCAGAAAACTAAAGGCAATGTTGATATTTTACAAATTAGGGAAGCACGAATGGGACTCTAGAGGGATCCCAGGGAACCCAGCAGACGGTTTTGTGGAATATTCGAGTTGTTAGAAAATGTATTGCGTGTTTGTTTTTTCTTATTTGTTCCAGTTTAAGAAGCGTCTGTACTATATTTTTTTTTCTCCCTGTAGTGCACGTTAATTAATAGGATAAATGCTAATGATTTAGAGGTCAGACCTTCAGGAAATTGCTCGTATCACAGTAATGTAGGCCGAGACTTCTCTCTCTCTTCCACTCACTTATTTGTTGAGCCATTTAATCCTGTTACGGCTGCAGGGAGTTTGCCAGACCATCACAGGGCAATACACTCCCACAAACAATCATTCACACTTACCTTCACACCTAGGACCAATTTAGAACAGCCATTTAGCCTAATGTGCATGTCTTTGGACTGTGGGAGGAAACCGGACTACCCGGAGCAAACCCACACAAACTACACACAGGACTAATCCATTCATTCATTTTCTGAACCGCTTAATCCTAAATAGGGTCCATCTCAGCCGACTCTGGGCGAGGGCAGAGTACACCCTGGACAGCTCGCAGGGCCATCGAAGGGCAGAAACACGCTGACGGCAACGCAGCCTACTAAATCAGCTATGCTTAGCACACCCGCCTCACAGCAAGAAGGCCCTGGGTTCGATTTCCAGCTTCGGACATTTCTGTGTGGAGTTTGCATGTTTTCTTCATGCTTGTGTGGGTTTCCTCCGGGTACTCCAGTTTCCTCCCACACTCTGAGGATGTGAGATAGGTGTGAGTGTCAGTGTGAATGGTTGTGTGTGTTGCCCTGTGACGGTATGACGAGCGTTTTAGGGTGGACCCTGCCTTCGCCCAGTGTCGGCTGAGATAGGCACCAGCCTCCCTGCGACCCTAGTGGGATTAAACGGTTCGGCAAATGAATGAAGACCAAACTGCACAAACTGTTCTGTCCTTCATCCAGTAAATGACATCTGAATCACTGAGCACAAAACATTCGGCAAAATTCCCAGAAAGAAACATGAAGCCAGTAACGGATTTGTAATGGCGTGTGGCCATCGTTTTTTTTTTTGTTTGTTTGTTTTTGGGGTTTTTTTGTTTTATTGTTTTTGTTTTTTTTTTAAAAATTGAGGGATTACATATAAAATGTTGATATTTTGATATATGATTTATTTAGTAATTATGCAAATACATAAGTCATAAAAAAACTACATTGTCAGTGTTTCATATTTGAATATCAATATCACTTTAAAAAAAAACAATACTTTTTCTTTTAATAAATTATAGCAATTATTTAAAAAGTGATTTAGTGTATAATTATAATGAGGAATAATTATGAATAATTATACTGTGTGTGAACTTTAAAAATGTTTATTAATTAAGATAATTCATATTAAGAGTGTTTTTGCACTTAGTGGTTCGCATGTCCGCCCTACAGCAAGAAGGTCCTGGGTTCGAGTCCCGGACTCGGCAATGGCATTTCTGTGTGGAGTTTGCATGTTCTCGCCGTACTTGCGTGGATTTATTCTGGGTACTCTGGTTTCCTCCCACAGTCCAAATGCATGCACATTAGACTGATTGGCCGTTTCAGATTGCCCCTAGGTGTGAGTGTGAGTGTGAATGGTTGTGTTTGTGCTGCTCTGTCATTGTCTGGCGAGCTGTTCAGGGTGTACCACGTTTTTTCCCAGTGTTGGTTGAAATAGGCTCCAGTCTCCTCATGACCCTGGTAGGATTAAGCGTTTTGGCAGATGACTGAGTGCGTGAATGAGTTCACTTTAACAAGCCAGCCAAAAACAAGAAAAATAAATAAATAAATAAAAATATAAATAGGTCACATAACAGCTATACAGTTACAGCTACAATAACATAGATTCAGGATGGTACCCACATTTTAATATGTCTGTTATTAAGAAAATTAATATATAAATAAATAAGTACTTAAATAAACCAGCAAATAACAAACTGGAAGTTCAGCAGCTGTATAAATGAGGCATCCCGAGTTCATTATTAATAATATTGTTATTGTTTTTTTGTTAATGCACTGTTTTTCTAATTGTTTAAGCACTAAACAAAGTGTGTGTTGCTGAATTAAAGTTGACTATATGACTTGGAGAGAATGTCGGCTACGTGTCAGTACATGGTGTGAGCTGAACGCTGGCCACAGCAACTTATAATCCACAAAATTTAAAGTTTAAACATGGTTCGCACTCACACTCACACTCACTCCTAGGGGCCAATTAGCCTAATGTGCATGTTTTTGGACTGTTGTTATTTATTAAAAAAAAAAAAAAAAAAGAAAACCATTTTCCTTCCACTTTGCAATTATGCCCCACTATACATTGCTCTATCACATAAAATCCTAATAAAATGCAATACTCCAAATTTCCCCAAGGTGTGATTATCAGAGTGAATGGTTGTGTGTGTGTGTGTGTGTGTGTGTGTGTGTGTGTGTGTGTGTGTGTGTGTTGCCCTGTGGCGGTATGGTGAGCTTTTCAGAGTGTACCCTGCGTTCGCCCAGTATCGGCTGAGATAGGCACCAGCCTCCCTGTGACCCTAATAGGATTAAGCGGTTGGGTAAATGAATGCAGACCTACAAAACTACATTTATGTTTTGGTTGTAACGTGACAAAATGTGGAAAAGTTCAAGGGGTATGAATACTTTTGTAAGCCACTGTGTGTAGTTAAAGTTAGTTATAATAACAGCAAGGTATAATAATTTTATTAGTTCAATTAATGAGGAAATACATAAATATATAAGTACATTATCAAACAAATAATACACAATAAATTAATTAATTAATCATATTATTATTATTATTATTATCATTATATTTAGATCACACCTCATTTAATAAACTGCCTTTGCGTTACTGACTGACGATTCTGAATGAGAGTTAAAGAGCTATGGAACGACAGAAACAGGTGAAATGATCATTTTCATTTTAATTAAAATAAATGTAAATAACAGTCATGCACACATGTTTTTTCTGTCTATATTCTACGCTTCATTTATTCTGAAGGATGATAATGAATATAAAATGTGTTTGCTTTGTGAGCGTCAGGACCCCTGCTGAAACGATGTTTCCCAGACGGTCCTGCTTTATTTATTCTGCACACAAAGCCAATCCATCACCGTTCCTGCAATCTGGAGAGAACAAAATGTCACACGATCAGTGGAAAGACGTGTGTTTTTTTCCCTACCTGTTTTAGGGCTATAGAGAAGAGTCTTGATTCATTAAACAGTTCTTACTGAACTTCAGCAGATTTAAACAGGTTACACTGAATGTGTCCCTGATTTCTGTGTTCGGATGAGATGATATGGAAAACAGAGTCTACAATCAATCAATCAATCAATTAATCAATAAATAAATAAATAAATAGATAGATAGATAGATAGATAGATAGATAGATAGATAGATAGATAGATAGGCTCTGCGATGGCCTGGCGAGCCGTCCATGGTGTACTCTGCCCTCGCCCAGAGTCGGCTGAGATGGGTGCTAGCCTCCCCGCGACCCTAATTAGGATTAGGCGGTTCAGAAAATGAATGAATGGATGATGATAAATAAATAAATAAATGAATGAATAAATCACATCCACATAAATTGTGAGTATTTTACAGGTACTATATGATTATTTGAGTAATATATGATCATGTGTATAAAATTACAAACATTATGTGAATAATATGTTATGAATAAACCCACAACAATTCATTCATTCATTCATCTTCTGAACCGCTTATTCCTACTTAGGGTCGCGGGGAGGCTGGCGCCCATCTCAGCCG
>JAQMYF010039978.1:0-12500 GCA_030014195.1 Neosilurus mollespiculum
ATAACTACAGCAAAACCTGCAGTCAGTTCTCAATAAAGAGCAACTTCTGTTTGAAAGATATCCCAATGCCTCCTGGTCTCTGGTTCGACAAGGAAAGTTAACTTTCCAACAGCTCCTAAAACAAATCCAGATTGTCTGTATTACCCCCACTTCAATTAAGCTTCAGTCTCTGAGATTGCTTCCCCCTCTGGGTGTCTTTTCATCTCTAAGTGTGCGAAATCATAATACGCTCCAAAGTCTTTTCCAAAGTCTGTCCCAGAGCCCACTTCTGGTTCTGGTTCTGTCCCACTTCTCTCTCTCTGAGCCTGCTTTTGTCCCTATTTTCTGCTTTATTTTAGAATCCATTCCAGAGACAAGATTCAAGATTCAAGAGTTTTATTTGTCACATGCACAGATATACATGTACTGCAGTAAAATGTTATTCTGAATCACTCCTCAGACTGTGTGTATATTTAACAAAAAGTAGGAAGGGAAAAAGCTAGAGTAACCAGAATATATACTAAAAAAATATATACAACACACAAATCTAACCAGTAAGCAATAGATATGTAACAAACGGTAACAAACAGCAGCAGCAGAGAGACAGTTGCAACATATGAAAAGTGACCATGTGCAATTATGATGTTGAAGTGACAATGTGCATTGCAAACAATACCATGTGCACTATGGCATGAGACATTGTAGTGCTAGTATAGTATAGAGTCATTGTTTGGTTGAGGAGCCTTATACTCTGTGGGTGAAAGCTCCTCCTGAGTCTCTCAGTCCTTGTTGTCAGTCCTTGTAGTCCCTGCGGAACTGTTTGCCAGAGTTCAGCAACTGATACAGACAGGTACTGGGGTGGGAAATGTCGCTGATGATCTTGATGGCTTTGCTCCACCAGCATCTGGTGTAGATGTCCTGCAGCGAGGGCAGATCAGATCCAGTGCAGCACCCAGCTGCCTTGATCACTCTCTGCCTGGCTTTACAGTCTTGTATGGTGCTGTTGCCAAACCAAGCTGTGATGCTCATGGTCATGATGCTCTCGACCTCAGCCATATAGAAGGTTTTGAGGATCTCAGAAGAGACTCTGAACCTCCTCAGCTGCCTCAGGTGGTACAGCTGCTGTCTTGCCTTCATGACCTGAGCATGGATATGGATGGACCAGGTAAGACTGATGGATGAGCCCTGAGGTACTTCATGCTGTTCACCTTCTCCACTGGAGTACCACCAATGGAGAGAGGAGAGTGGGACCTCCGCTACTTCCTGCTGAAGTCCACTACCATCTCCTTGGTTTTGCTGACGTTAAGCTGGAGGTGGTTATCCTGACACCATCTTTCCAGGTTTTCCTCCTCTTTCCTGTAGGTCATCCCATCATTGTTGGAGAGGAGGCCGAGCACTACTGATGGAGTTGGAGCTATGAGTGGACACGCAGATGGAGGTGTAGAGAGTGTACAGCAGGGGGCTCAAAACACATACTTGTATTACTTCAGTGCTGAGGGTGATGACGCTGGACACCCAACGGCCCAACCAAACCGCATGCATCCTGTCCGTAAGAAAATCCAGCACCCATCTACATAGCTGGGTGTTCAGTCTTAAGTCCCTCAGCTTGGTGAACAGTCTAAGTGGGATCACAGTGTTAAATGCTGAACTGTAATCGATGAACAGCAGTCTTACGTAGTTCCCAATTTTACTGTCCACATGTGTGAGGGTGATGTGTTAGGATGTGGAAGATGGCATCTTCTGTCAATCTGTTTTGATGGTAGGCGAACAGCAGAGGGTCAATGGAGCTGGAGATGGAGGAGCAGATGGAGTTCTTTACAAGCCTCTCGAAAACATTCATGACCACAGATGTGAGAGCCACATGGCGATAGTCATTCAGGCTGGAGGGCTTGTTGCGCTTCGGCACCGGGACAATGGTGAATCTCTTGAAGCACGCAGGCACAATGGAGTGAGCAAGAGACTCGTTGAAGATGTTCATGAAGACACCAGTCAGTTGGTCCATGCAGCTCCTCAGGATGCATCCCAAGATGCCATCAGGACCGGCAGATTTTCTGGTACTCACGCTTTTCAGAGCCCCCCATACTAGGTATCCAGGTAAGGAGAGCAGGAGTTGTGCTTCTCGGGTCGCACCATCTGTTGTTGGTCATGAAGCAGACTCCTCCGCCTTTGGATTTCCAACTCTCAGCAGTTCTGTCCACTTGGAACATGGAGAAAGACAGCCTGTTTCAAAGAAACACAGGAGGTTGTAGTCCCTGATGTTATGCTGGAACTTTACTCTGGCTGGGAGGTCGTCCAGTTTGTTCTCCAGTGACTGAACATTGGCTAGTAAAATACTGGATAATGAAGGTCAGTGTGGTTGCTCCCTCAGTCTGAGCCGTGCTCTGGTGTGTTTCCTGCGGTCTTTCTTTGTTCACCGCCGGCAAGTCTCTCCGCCACTACTGATCTACTGAGAAACCTTCTAAAAACTGTTGAGTGAGCTGGAGTTCGATGTTTAACAGATTTTCTGAGAGAAAAAAGGTGAAAAACTAGATAAACACAGTCTATGTGGAGCATACAGGAAGGTGTCTAACCCCAGCTGCACCATCTTGAAATTCAGTTAATACTGCAAGAAAAAAGAAAAAAGGCCAGTCAGTTCCTGAATCTGCATCAGCTCTTGAACAGGGAGGTTTCAGTTATATCTTTGTCCCTGCCCTCATGCTGTGCATTTCCTTCATCAGTGTGCCTGTTTTCATGTTGTGAGTGGACACTTCCAGGTTGATGAACCAGGACTACATGAAATGCTACACAGCTGTTGAAGAAGACTGAAAAAAAACAAACAAAAAAAACAATTATATAAGGACATTTTTAGTAAAAGCTGTTGTGAGGAATTAACATTGATTCACTGAGATAACCTGTCTGTTCTGTTTAGTACGCTGTTATATTTGTTATGTCCATTTCCCTGCCTTTGTTTTATGTTTTTCTAGATTGTTCCTTTGTTAAATAAACAGGCCTCTTGCAGTATTAACTGAATTACAGACCAGAGCAGTGGGCTGCTAATTTGTGTCACCCGGAGAGCAGTTGGGAGTTAGGTGCCTTGCTCAAGGGCACTTCAGCCATGAAGGTGGAGGAAGGGGAGGCACTGCTCACTTCCCCCACCACCACCACACATTTTGTCCTTTCGGTTCTGGAATTGAGCCAGCAGCCTTCCGCTTCTAACCCTGATTACCTGCAAACATAATCATATTTTCACTAATTACTACCTTGTGCAGCATATTACTCACTAAAGTCATCCATACAACAAAAGACATAGCACTAACAATTATTTTATTTATGTTGATTCTTATTGGTTATTATATGTTGGTACCGATGAAACTAGCAGCTGCCTTTCACTTCATTTCTGAAGTTAAAATGGAAAACACAGTCAGTTGTTGTTTTACAGGAGACCTGCTGCTATAATTACCCTAGCACATACGTAGAGTCCTGAATACCTAAAGGCACTATTGATAAACTGTACCTGATATTCCATTAACCAATTATTAATAATATAATAATAATTAGCTAATCTACTACTACAATATTGATAAGTGAAGTATTTCATTCTCATGGTGCTTTATCTTGGTAACACCAAAACACCACAATGCTATGAATGCTGAAGGAATCTTTATCAAAACAAACTAAAATTACTTTTTTTCTGCAGAAAAATCCTTTTTATATTACAGAAAGAGTGTAAATTTGTGATTTAATAAAACATATTATAACTGAAGGGCTGCATGATAGTGTAGTGGTTAGCACATCCACCTCACAGCAAAAAGGTCCTGGGTTTAATTCCTGGGTTCGGGCGTTTCTATGTGTAGTTTGCATGTTGCTCCTGTGCTTGCATGGGTTTCCTCCTGGTACTCCAGTTTCCTCCCACAATCCAAAGCACATTAGGCTATGTGGCTGTGCCAAATTACCCCTAGGTGTGAGTGTAAGTGTGAATAGTTGTGTGTGTGTTGCTCTCCGATCGTCTGGTGAACTGTTCAGGGTGTACCCCGCTTTCTCCCAGTGCTGGTTGAGATAGGCTCTAGCCTCCCTGATCCTAGTAGGATTAAGTGGATTAGTGAATTCCAGTTTGAATAGACATAATAAAGGTTCTAAAATATAGTAACGGCTTTCCACAATAATGCAATTGCAAATGACAAAAGAAAATTGTGACCCACTCCAGCATAATAGGGATTAAGTCGCAACGTAGTAAGAGCCAATGTAAGTTGAAAAAGGCGTACCTGGAAGAAAATGTGATATCTGCAAAAATAGTTCCTTAAAAGCATAATCTTCAACATGATTAAGTTCAAATATCCATAAACACAATCTATCCATTCTAAAATACCTGTTTAAGAAAGGGTTCCAGAGGGCAGATTTGCTTATCATGAATGATCTTCAGACCATATGGAATGCTTTAGCGAGTGAAGAAATTTAAAAAAACATATGAACACTCTGCCTGAAAGGTAAGATGATGTAATCAAAGTAAAGGGTGGCCACACTAAATATTGACTTTTTTTTTCTCAAAAAAGAGACTTTTATTTTTGTTATTACTATAAATTGTTGTTTGTTTACTTATTTTCATCAATATGATACAATATTACATGAAATAAATACTTGAATAGTACTTGGTTGTATAAGTGTACTGTATTTTTTAATTTCTTCACTTGCTAATTCCATATTCCAGCTGCCTTGAGCAGGAATGCTGCTGCTTTGTTTTACGTGGGCTTCTGTCTCATTGTTCGGCTGTCCAACTGTTGTCGCTGCGTCACAGCTGCTCCAGTTCCACTATGGGTTCTGCCTTCGCTGCTTGGGTCTGGTAGGATGATAGTAACCGCTGTGCTTACATGCGCCTAACCCGATAGCTAGTCTTTCTTGCCCTATTAATGTGAATGTCTTTAATGTGTATGAATGTGACATGGTTGTTTTGTGTGCATTAACTTTCCACCTTAGTGGTTTTGTCTTTTTTTCAGTTAAATCTCCCTGTATCATTCTCTTTTGTTTCCTGGCAGGAAGCCACTGTGAGTAAAGTGATTTCTAGTGTTTACTAGTATTTTTGGTCACTGTCATTATTGTGTTCTGTTCTGTTTTCTTTTAGTTTGTCTTTATTTTTGTGTTAACAGTTACTGTGTCGCCCTAGCAGGAGGCTTATAGAGCTGCAGATATCTAGTGGTATCCAGCGTTCCCCTGCTTCAATTTGTATTAATTGTGTTAATGTGTTTTGTGTATGTGTATTTTTGTTCTAATATTTTAATTTTTGTTGTTTTTGATTTTGTCACTGGGCTGAAGATGGTTGGGCCTTGTATGGTAGTGGCATTCCGCCTTTGTGTGTATGCACTGTTGCCTATCTTCAGTTGTTTCCATTACTGAGTGTGTGTGTATGTGTGTGTGTGTGTGTGTGTGTGTGTGTGTGTGTGTGTGGCTCTTTAGAGTGCCTCACGTGTGCTGGGGGTGACTTCTTTTTGGGGATGCCCAACCTTTCTTGGACCATCCACCCTCCTGGCAAGCTCCAGTGTGGTTTTCAGATTGTATGTATGTGTATGTTTGGGTGATATTGATTTGAGGTCCCCTTCTTTAATAAAGATTGTCATTGTAAGTGTGTTATATTATGTTGTGAAAAATAAATATTGTTTGAGGACTGAAATCTTGTTTGCCTGAACAGTGTTACTTACCTGGGTGCCTGGTTTATCAGAAAATGGTATCCATATTCCCAGGGTGGCGTAGTAGGATTGGTGAGGGTGTGGCCAGAGGGGTCTTCAGAGGCATTCAAGGACTGTTTTAACAAAACGGACTGGAGGGTGTTTAAACAGGCCGCCACATACAACATTGAAGATCTCCAAGAGTACACAGACTCTGTCACTGCCTACATCAACAAATGCATCGAGGACATAACAGTCCTTAAGACCGTCACTGCTCGGGCCAATCAGAAGCCATGGCTGACAGGGGAAGTCTACAGGCTCTTGAAGGCTCGGAGTGCTGCCTTCAAAGCAGGAGATGAGACTGCTCTGAGAACAGCTAGGGCCATCCTGTCCTGCAGCATCAGAGAAGCTAAGAAACAGTACTCCAGAAGGATAGCCCACCAACTCAGCGATAGCAGAGACACACGTTGCCTGTGGCGGGGAATCCAGATCATCAAGGACTACAAGCCCCCACCGCAAACCTGTAACAGCACCACCTCTCTGCTAAATGAGCTGAATGCCTTCTTTGTACACTTCCAGGCACACATCAGCATGCCTGCTTAGAAGTCACCCCGCCTCTAGACGACCAGGTGCTGACGCTATCCTCAGACAGCATGAAGAGGACACTGAGCAAGATCAACCCCCGAAAATCTGTGCAGGGAACTCACTGATGTCCTCCCATTCATCTTTAACATCTCACTGAGCCAGGCTGTTGTCCCTGCAGGCTTCAAAGCCATCATCATCATTCCTGTCATGAAGAAGTTGCCACCCACCTGCTTCAATGACTCCTGTCTGGTTGCACTAACCCCCATCCTCATGATGTGCTTCAAATGGCTAGTCATGCAAAATATCAAGTCTGTTCTCCCCTCCTCCCTTGACCCTTTCCAGTTTGCATATCAGTCCAACTGCTCGATCTCTACTCTACTGAGATCTCGATCTCTACTGCCCTCCACACAGCCCACCCACCTGGACAAAAAGACTCAGAATGGTGTCAGAATGCTGTTCATAGACTTCAGTTCAGCATTCAACACAATCATTCTCAACAGCTCATCCTGAAACTGGGGCTGAGCACCTCACTGTACAACTGGCTGCTGCACTTCTTGACTGGGAGGCACAGGCAGTTCGGGTCAGCAACAACACCTCCAGTGCCATCACACTGAACATGGGGGCCCTCCAAGAATGTGTGCCCTCTCCTTTTCACCCTGCTGACCCATAACTGCACACCATTGCACAGCTCCAACCTCTTTGTCAAGTTTGCAGATGACACGACCGTGGTGGGTCTCATCAGCAAAAACAAACTATATAGAGCTGAGCAGTCTAAACAACCTCTCCCTGAATGTAGGAAAGACAAAGGAGATCGTCATGGACTTCAGAAGAGCGCACACTCAGCACGCCCCTCTTTCCATCAATGGCTCTGCTGTGGAGAGAGTGAACAGCACCAAGTTCCTGGGTGTGCACATCACAGAGGACCTCTCCTGGACCACTAACATCGCATCACTGGCCAGGAAAGCTCACCAGTGCCTCTCCTTCCTCTGCAAACTCAGAAGATCTGGAGCCCCTCCCCCCATCATGAGCACCTTCTACAATGGCACCACTGAGAGTGTTCATCACTGTGTGGTATGGCAGCTACAATGCATCCTGCCATAAGACCCTCTAGAAAACTTATTGTTAGAAAACTTATTCCTTCGTCATCCACCCTCCTCTCAGTCAATAATGGATTCCTCTCTCTCCGTCACCAGCGCTGGGAGAGACTTATAATAAAAGAACAGTACGCGGTGTGCATACAAGATTTGTTTATTAAAGTCGTCCAAAGACACAATCAAAATCAGCAGTATTTATACATCTAAACTAGCTGAGGTCTACTTTCAGTAATCTTTAACAGAGGACAGTACAGAAACAATACCAGATAGGGTGTGTGCTTGCGTGCATGAGTGCGTGCAAGACACAGATAGTGAGCAAGGCGGGCGCCTGCCCTTCTGATACAACGATACAGGATGTTCAGTGGCAATAAGGACAGACAGATAGGTTCACATTGACCCATAGTGGAGAATTACAGTTACAGCACAGCCCGTTTTACAAAGAGTACATAGTTTAATGCTATAACAGGTTTAATGCAAGAACAGTGGTAATAGCGAATGGATCATAAGAAATAATACTCATAAAAGATAACGCTTTATTTCCCTTCAGGCATTGTGAGCGAATCGGACAAGGTTGGTGCCTCTCTTCCCTCCTTCCATGACATCTATCTCTCCCGCCTCACTCAGAAACCCTCTGCAATGCAGTTGATCCCACCCATCAGACAGCTTCTTCGGCCTGCTACCATCAGGGAGGAGACTGGGGAGTCTCTAAGCCAGGGCCAGCAGGCTGAGGGACAGCTTCACCCTCCAGGCTGTCAGGAGGCTGAACTCTCTCCCTGCACCAATACACACACACACACACACACACACACACTTTTTTTTTGCTTAAATTACATTTTGTGAGACCTTTACTTTTTTTGCTTTATAGTATTTTACTATTTTAGCATTTACGTTTACTGCTGCACCCAGGGTCTGAGAGTAACACAATTTCAATCCACTGTAGGTTCAAGTTCAAGAAGCTTTATTGTCATTTCAACCATATATAGCTGACGTAGTACATGGTGAAATGAAATAACATTGCTCCAGGACCAGGTACTACATAAATATACAACATAAGGATCAAAAAAAAAAAAAAAAAGAAAAGAAAAGAAAAAAAGCAATACAGAGCCACGACCAAGGTTGTACGACTAGGTGCAAACAGTGCAAAGACAATACAGTGAAAAGGCAACACAAGAATAAGACACTTAGCGCCGAAAGAAAGAAAAAAATGAGATGGAATAAAAAATTAAAATGATGTAGAGTAGCAGCAGTTGAGGTAGTGCACATAGAATATAGGCATAGATATACATTTAAACATAGTAGCATAATGAAATAATAACTGAGTTGAGGTAGTACAATAAATAGTGAACAGTGTAAGTTAAGACAATGTAAGTGTGTTCACACAGGCGAAAGAGTGTGTGTATATATGTGTGTGAGATTGACAGAGAGTTTTGTACAGTTCAGTTCTTTTGAACAGTTCTGGGTGTGTGTGTGTGTATGTGTGTGTGTGTGTGTGTGTGTGTGTGTGTGTGTGTGTGTGTGTGCACGCGCGCATGTGTGTGTGTGTGTGCGTGTGTGCGCGCATGTGTGTGTGTGTGTGTGTGTGTGTGTGTGTGTGTGTGTGTGTGTGTGTGAGAGAGAGAGAGAGAGAGAGAGAGATTTTTGTGTAATTCAGTCCTGGGTGTTGAGGAGCCTGATGGCTTGAGGAAGGAAACTGTTACCCAGTCTGAGGGCCCGAATGCTCCGGTACCTCTTTCCGGATGGCAGGAGGCAGAAAAGTGTATGTGAGGTGTGTGTGGGGTCATCCACAAAGCTTTGTGTATGCAGTGCAATGTAAATGTCCGTGATAGAGGGAAGAGACACTTCGATGATCTTTTCAGCTGTCCTCACTATCCGCTGAAGGGTCTTATGATCCGAGGCGGTGCAGTTCCCAAAACAGGCAGTGATGCAGCTGCTCAGGATGCTCTTGATGGTCCCTCTGTAGAACACAGTCAGGATGGGGGAAGGGGAGATGGGCTTTCTTCAGCCTCCTCAGGAAGTAGAGGTGCTGCTGGACTTTCTTGGTGATGGAGCTGGTGTTGAGTGACCAGGTGAGGCTCTCTGCCTCTACCAAGGAACTTGGTGCTATTGACAATCTCCACATAGCATCCGTATATACTGCTGTATGAACTGCATATACTGCTGAATTGACAATAAAGCTGACTTTGACTTTCACTTTGACTTAATGTACCCTAGAAACAACAGAAAACCTTTTCTATGGATGTTTGGTTTTGTGGCCAATTCTAAGTGTAATTAGTGTATACTACAAGCATGATCTGATTGGAACAATATCTCAGGATCATAAAACATTATTCTGGATATGTAATTCTTGAATCAAAGTGATAGACCCTAATAGTTTGTCACGGGCACTCAAGAAGGCAGCGTCATCATTACCACCTTTTAAAATTTAAACATAATTTATAAAAGTATCATTTTAATCTTTTTTTTGTTGACTTAGGTAGTAGTATATAGTAATATATTTATGCACATCATGCTCAAGGGAGTCACAAAAATGAATATTCCATGACATCCCCCTCAGCTTTGTTGTATAGAAATTAATTATTACCAAATTCTTTATTTGTATTTCTTTATATTAAAATCTGAGGTAAGTGTTAATCCTCTGTTAACAAAGTCCCTTTCTAATTCTGTTAAAATTACTTCCCTGGGTAAAAATGTTAATTTTGGGCCAATATTTGAAAAAAAAAAGTATTTTATTCTTTCTAGACTGTTAACCCTTTCACTTCATGTAGCAGATATGCTATGCTGGTTAATAGAAGGTTAATATTCTACAGTACACGAGTTTCTCATTTACACTGTAACTGTACTTTTACATTGTCCATAAAAAAAGAAATAACAGCTTAATTTTAAGTAAAAGCAAGCATTTTGTATTGCCCAGTTGCCTAGCAACAGTGATTTCCCAACTTAACTCCTAAATGGCAGGTGAAACACTGATTTGTGTATTTCGGACAGATGCTGATGAAAAGATGCTATTTCTCCTCTTTCCTTTTGCATGTGCCTGTTGATTACAAAGTTTTCTGTTCAGAGGTCTCTGTTAATTGCTAAGCTTGTCACTTGCTGCAGGTGATAAATTATGCACCCTGTTATTACAGCTCCTATTTTTCTTTTCTGTTCTTCTCATTTTAAACATACAAGCAGCAAAAAAGACCTGCCTTGTGTATTATTATCAAATCAGTAATGCTCAAATGCATCTGCTAATGTCACCTGTATGAATAGGATCTGCTTAACAGAGCAAAGTTTAGTATTTGAGGATTATATCATAATTTTTCAGGTAGTTGAACTAGTAGGCTGCATGCATAGATCACCAGACACTCACCTTCGTAAAACACTCACCTCAGTAAAAGACTTACATCAGTAACAGACTCGCATCAGTAACAGAGTCGCCGTGCAAACACACTCACCACAGTAACAGACTCATGTCAGGACAGACTTGCAGCAGTAATAGACTCATATCAGTAACAGACTTGCCTCCCTAAAAAACTCCCCTCAGTAACAGACTCACATAATTACACACTCACCTCAGTAACAAACTCATCTCAGAAACAGACATGCATCAGTAACAGACTCAACTTGGTAACACACTCACGTTAGTAACATATTTGAGTTCAGTTGCAGACTCACATCAGTAACAGACTTACCGCAGTAACAGACTCACATCGGTTACAGACTCACCTCAGTAACAGACTCAACTCAGTAACAAAGTTGCATCAGTAACACACTTACTTCAGTAACAAACTCACCTCAGTAACAGACTCGCATCAGTAATAGACTTGCATCAATAACAGACTTGCCTCAGTAACACATTCACGTAAGTACCAGACTTGCATCAGTTACACACACACATCAGTAACAGACTCACCTTAGTAACAGACTCGCATTGGTTACAGACTCACCTCAGTATCAGACTCACCTCAGTAATACACTCACCTCAGGAACAGACTCTCCTCAGTAACAGACTCACCTTAGTAACAAAGTTGCATCAGTAACACACTTACCTCAGTAACACACTCACCTCAGTATCAAACTCACCTCAGTAACAGACTCACATCAATAACTGACTTACATCAGTAACACATTCACCTATTGTGAAGTCAAGTCTTGCATCAGTAACAGACTCGTCTCACTAACAGACTCACTTCAGTAACAGACTTGCGTCAGTAACAGACTCACATCGGTAACAGACTTCTCTCACTAACACACTCATCTCAGTAACACACTCACTCCAGTAACACATTTAGCAGACTCACCTTAGTAACAGACTCACCTCAGTAAGAAAGTCGCATCAGTAACAAACTCACCTAAGTAACACATTGACTTTAGTACCAGGCTTGCATCAGTTACACATTAACCTCAGAATTGACTTACCTCAGTAACAAAGTCACATCAGTAACAGACTCATCTGAGTAACACACTCACCTCAGGAACAGACCTACACCAGTAAAAGATTTGTGTCAGTAACAGACTTGCATCAGTAGCAGACTCGCCTCAGTAATACACTTACTTTTGTAACAGCCTCTTATCAGTAACACACTCACCTCAATAACAGACTCACCTCAGTAAAGACTTGCATCAGTAACAGACTTCTCTCACTAACACACTCACCTCAGTGACAGACTTGCATCAGTAACAGACTCACATTGGTAACAGACTTGTCTAACTGACACACTAACCTCAATAACACATTCACTTCAGTAGCAGACTCTCCTTAGTAACAGACTCAACTTAGTTACAGACTCGCATCAGTAACAGATTTGCATCAGTATCAGACTGGCCTCAGTAACACACTCACCTAAGTACCAAACTTGCATCAGTTACACACTCATCTCATTAACAGACTGGCCTCAGTAATACACTAACTTTAGTAACAGATTCAACTTGCATTAGCAACAGACTTGCCTCACTAACACACTCGCCACAGTAACAGACTCACCCCCGGGGACAAACTTGCATCAGTAACAGACTCACATTGGTAACAGACTCACCTAATTAACACACTCACATCAGTAACACACGCCAGTAAAACAGTAAAAGACCTCAGTAGAAGACTGGCATCAGTAACAGACTCACCTCATTAACAGACTCGCATCAGTAACAGACTCACCTCATTAACAGACTCACATTATTAGTTTATTATACAGAATGAAACAACATTTTTGAACAAGATGGACAGAAA
>JAQMYF010039979.1:0-14067 GCA_030014195.1 Neosilurus mollespiculum
GGAGTTCGCATGTTCTCCCCATAGTTGAGTGGGTTTCTTTCGGATACTCTGGTTTCCTCCCCCAGGCCAAAGACATGCACGTTAGGCTTAACTGGCTGTTCCAAATTGCACCTAGGTGTGAGTGTAAATGGCTGTGTGTGCGCGTTGGCCCTGTGATGGTCTGACGAACTGTTCAGGGTGGGCCCCGCCTTTGCCCAGTGTCTCCCCATGACCCTAGTAAGAGTAAGCAGTTTGGCAAATGAGTGATGGGGTGATTTTCTGAGTCTTTGTAGTAGAGAGGAAACTGTAAATTAAATAAGCACTGTATTGCTACCTGTTGTTGATTAAAGTGTAAAAGAATTAATAATATGAATAAATAAAGTTAATAAAGGACATACTGATTCTAAAGACATCTAATTTAAAATAAAAATAAAAAATACTGCACGGGAACGGCGCGATCTGATTGGTCAGCTATCTAGGGTTTTAAAAAAAAACATTATCCTTAGTGGATAATGCTTGAATTGAAACACTTGCAGTTTATCAGAGCAGGTGTTGTCATCATTGTCACAATTTAAACTGGAATAATAAACCATAGAAATTTGTTTGTTTGCTTGTTTATCTTATGCTTCTGTGTAGTATATACTTAGACTTGACACGAGCTAAAAACACACCGATACAAAATATAGTTTACTTATGTTTCCATGTAGTATATATGAAACTATGAATGAGTATAAAGAGATGATGTCTGGTTGCACAGTGCTTGGTGCTGCACAGTATGTACAGCCCTCACCTGACCTGTCTTTGTCATGGTTACATTTTCTACTCGCCATTAAAAAACATACAAGCAAAAAAAACCTTAATGAGAAAATAAATGTTAAATGTTCAAATATTGCAACGTCCATATAGCATGTTCATGTCTTCTAGTAATCATACAGCACCTGTTTGAATTTGTATACAGGCTTTCCAGCTGGAGTTTAATGCTGAAGCAGTCATACAGGATGGCACACATTCTCCCCGAGCCGAAATGAAACGTATCCAAAGTTCTTTGTAGATCAGATAGTTAGATATTAGGGGCAGGTGGAAACTCTGCTCTGACAAGGTGTTCGATAATAAGAAAGGTGTGGTGTAGGATGCCTTTGGCTAAGGTTTTCATCACGTGGCATTTTATGTAACACTTCTTGTTTATTTGCATGAGACGGGCTTTAGTAAATAATTCACAAGTCTGTGATGTCACATGACAATGAAATATTCTGCTGTTCTGAGGAAGGTAATTAACTCCATCACACATTATGGCATGAACACGACTTCTTTCTGGAATGCTGTGTCGTGTGAGAGGCGTACAGGGTGAAGGAGTGCCTGGCTTTATTAACCCGCGTTAAGCCTGCAGGACTTCCTCCAGGTCATCCGCAGCGGAAAAAGTAAAGCCGATTCTCCCTCAGCGCAGACGTCAACTGTCTCGCAAAGGCGGGATTACTGCTGCAGGCACTGACACCGAGGGCTGTAGCAGTGACCACGAGACTCACATCAGACCTCATTTATACTGAAATGCATGCAAACTAAAAAAATAAAATAATTAAATGTGAAGAATTATCAGTCAATAATTTGTTCTTATCTGGAGATTCCATGTAGTAGCAGTGCAACGTATAGACATCTGATGCATACTTGGTGCGACTTTTCATTCTTTTTCTCTGAATTATCTCCTTATGTTCATTATTGTCTTATTTTATTGTAGCCTCATTGTTAACTTTTTCACTTCTTCTTTCTTAGTCTTGAGAGAATGAAAGGAATTATGGGAATTTCTTTGTCTCACATCACTCCACTCTAGACGAAAATGTGCATGCTTAAGCACGTGTGCTTGAAATGCATGCAATACTAAACGTTTTTTGTTTTTAGTGCCTCTGCCCACCAAAGTCTTTTTTGTTTTTTTTTTCTTTTTTTTTTTTCTTTTTGTACTCACTAGTCCTACGACTTCACAGCTCCTCTCTCAGGTGTTCAGTTATTTTCTATCCGTTTCCAAAAATCAACTTTGAGCTCTTGCACATTTATTCATTCAATCATTTGTTGTGGCGGTTATATAGTTTAGCTACCTTTTAAAGAGTTTAGCTATTTAAAACGATGGAAAGAAATCATATCCTAGAATTGGCATCGGCAGCTGTTTTTGATATTATCAATTGGTGTTATAGCTTCGAAAATAGTCTGGATGCATGAGATAAAGCTGCAACTAAAAAGCAGCCATTGCTGATGGTGTTATGATAAGTCCCGCCCCTTTCTTAATTCCTGAGGGTGTTTTTTCTGTGAGCACTGTCAACGCTGAGCCGGGTGTCGTGAAAATAATCACTTCCAGCACAAAAAACATTTAGTGCACACATCCCCTTGAGGAGTTTAAGCTTGCCATCAAGTTTGTTTTTTGTGAATTACAGTTTTAATGTTTAAAAAAAAAAACAACAACAAATGGACTTCTGTTCTTTTCTAAATCGATCACACTACATCTCTTGGAACTGGTTTTTCTTTTTTTTTTAAGGAAAAGAGACCAACTGACAACTTTTCTTGGCTGGAGGTGGTGCTGAGTTCAGGGCCAGAAAAAAATACCCCAAAAATAGTTCTACCACATGTTCGTATTGCAAGTCAGAGGTTTTTCAGTTATACAGAGGTGGAAATGCTTGTAGACTTTATATATTGCATCACTTCATAATTTGTCCTCATTACTCAGTAATGACGCAAGAAATATTTTCCATATGAAGTAAGTTGGCCCAGTGAAATGCTTTAGACAAATTAGCGAATGTGTTAATTGTTTCCCTACATGCACATAAAAATAAAGTGTAATAAGCATAAACTCCAGCAGGAGCATGACTGAGTAACACACTCAGAAGAAAGTGCTATCTACCCTCTTCCACATACCGGGGTTCAGAAATGGGTTAGGGTCCCTGTGATTGACAGGAGAGAGAGAGAGTGTGTGTGTGGTGTATAGATTTAGTGATGTAGTTTAGCTGTGTAGGAGTCTGTATGTGACTGTTTGACCTGATAACAGGATCAGCAGTGATGGGGGATAAGTGTTGATGCACAGAACCTGTTCATGATTTGCGTTCTCCTGTGCAGAGAGAACTGAAAACAGGCTAATGCTTTTTTAACCTCTGAGTCAGAGAGAGCAGTGAGGAAGTGGGCACGAGAGTGTCCTGGAGAATGATGGAGTGATGAAGCTTAGACACACAGCTAGAGAGAGACGTGCACACACACCGTGTGAGAGAGAGAGAGAGAGAGAGAGACTGAAACAGAGAGAGACAGACAGACTGAGAGAAAGAGTGACATGGAGAGAGACAGAGAGACATGGACAGAAAGACAGACACATTGAGAGACACAGACAGAGGAAGAGAAGGAGAGACAGAGAGATAGATACCGAGACAGAGAGAGAGAGAGAGAGACACACTGAAACAGACCGAGACTGGGAGAGAGAGAAATACACTGACACACACACACACAGAGAGAGAGAGAGAGAGAGAGACAGACAGACAGACAGACGGGGGAGAGGGAGAAAGACAGAGAAAGGGAGAGAAAGACACACTGAGACAGACAGACAGACAGACAGAGAGAGAGAGACACACACACTCACCGAGAGACTGAGAGGGAGACACTAAGACACAGGACACCCAGTGCATTGTGGGAAGAATAATGTACAGAGCAGTTTAGCAAGTCATACACGAACATGGCTTACAGACTGGCGTAATTGTACACTATTATAATGTGAAGTTCCAGACAAATGGGCTGCTTCATGGTAACACGCGCGCACACACACACACACACACACACACACGATGAATTGATGAAATGCACATGTTGGCTCAAGTCCAGAGCTTGGCAGTCACAGATTTGGTTAGACTTACCACGAAAAAGAAACCGCCCCTCCTGTCGTCACACCCACCCACACACTTTAACATCAACGAAACAGTATATACAGTGAGCACAAACGTTACCACAAAAGTAGTGTTTTTGTTTCACACAAAATGAGCACACACACCCACACACACACAAACACACACATTTAATAATTGCATTCAGACTTGAGGTAAAATCTTGGCCAGGATAAATTAGGAGTACTTTCCACTAATATTAAACACGCACAGAAAAGGGGAAGAGAACAGGGCTAAGGGCTAAGCTAAATGCTAGCCCCTACAAACCAGCCATGCTGTAGCCAAAGACCAGCAGTTAAGACAGTCCAGGAGTGGACCGAGGAAGCCACCGCAGCTCTACAGGATTTTTTGACTCTACAGACTGGGGAATATTCGCAGAGGAGACAGAACTGGAGGGTCACACATCAGCTGTGCTCTCCTACATAAATTAAAATACTGAGAATGTGACCACAACAAGGACTGTTATAGTGTTCCCCAACCAGAAACCGTGGTTCAAGTGCGAACCATGCTTAGAGCACGAGATGATGCCTTCATGTCCGGGGACCAGCAGGCTTACAAAGAGGCACATTGGACCCTGCAAAGGGGTATCAAAAAAGCTAAGCGCAAATATAAACAACTGACCAAGGAACACTTTGACGAGAACAACACTAGGAATATGTGGAAGGGGATCAAGACACTCACTGGCTACAAGGACACGCACACATTAGCAGACCCCTCGGACAGCACCCTACCGGACACCCTGAACCAGTTCTTTGAACATAGCCTACAGGAGGGTGGCCCGGCATCTGCGGCGATGGTGCGACAACAGTAACCTGGACCTTAACACAGACGAAAGAGATAATAATGGAGTTCAGGAGATCTAAACAAACTGAGCACTTTGCCCTCTATATTGATGGAGAGGAGGTAGAGAGGGTGGAGTGCTTCAAGTTTCTTGGAGTCCACATCTCTGCCTTTCTCACCTGGACCACAAACATCTGTCACCAGGTGGGGAAGACACCTCAGAAAACTCCGAAAAGCCCACCTACCCCTACCCTTACTGACAAACTTTTACCGCTTGGCCATCTAGAGCCTCTTGACCTACTGCTGTACAGTGTGGTTCAACAGCTGTAGTGCAGAGGACAGGAAGGCCCTGCAGTGGGTGGTGAGGACGGCAGAGCGGGTAATTTGAACTACACAGCACAGCCCCCCCAGTGACATTTACACTGGCAGACTTCAGAGGAGAGCCAGTGGAATTATCAGGGACCCCACACACCCTGAAAACCCCCTTTTCTCCCCACTCCCTTCCGGAAAAAGGTACAGGACACTAAAAACAAAAACTAACAGACTCAAGAACAGCTTTTACCCACAAGCTGTTAAACGTGAAACCCCACCACCACCACCATCATCACACACACTGACTGAATAACCATCATTCAGACCATCTTCCTGGACAGTGCAATACTCGTGTTTAAGTGCAATACTCATGTTTAGAGCAGATCTCGAACATCATATAACATTTTAGCATCATGCACTTTATGATTAAAAAGCTCTACCTCTCACCCTGTGTATACCATGCACCTTTGACACATCATGCACCCTTTTGTGTATTTGTGTATATGTGGATAGATGTATAAGTCTGTACGTGTGGATATGTGGATTAATGTATATGTGTTGTATATACAGGATATATGTATGTATTTGTGTCTATATGTGTACATGTAGGTATGTGTGTATATATGTGTATGTAGGTAATGCACATATTTAGCTTAGTGTAGTTACCTTGGTTGTTTTTTGTGCACTTTTTTTTTTAAATTGCTGCTAAACAGAGAGCTGCTAAACTAATTTTCATTGTTCATGCAACAGTTGACAATAAAGATTTATCTTTATATACTCTCTCTCTCTCTCTGCCTTATTGCCATTCTGTCTCCATGATGTAGAACCAGTTTAAGTGTGTTCCATGTTTACCTTTAACTAATGCAAGCCTCAAAATGTTTCCTAATTTACATATTCTTTACATTCATATATGAATGTGCATTAAATATTGAAATCAAAGACTTTAAAAGATTGTTACTGAGGTAGGTCATGTTGAATCATGTAACAAATCTCGTAAAATTTTTGATCTAAGTATATAGAGGTGGTACGGTGGTGTAGTGGTTAGCATGTCCGTCTCACTGCAATAAAGTCCGGACCTCAGCAAGTTCTTGTATGGGTTTCCTTCAGGTACTCCGGTTTCCTCCCACAGTTCAAAGACATGCACATAAGGCTAATTGGCTGTTTTGAAATATTGCCCCTAGGTGTGAGTGTGAATGGTTGTGTGTGTGTTGCCCTATGATAGACTGGTGAGCTCTTCAGGGTCTACCCTGCCTTACATTTATCCAGAGCGACTCGGTTATCATTTTTATGCAATTGAGGGTTAAGGGCTTTGCTCAAGGGCCCAGCGGTGGTGGTACTGGGGATTGAACCCCTGACGTTCAGATCGGTAACCCATTGCCTCAACCACTGAGCCACCACTGCCATCATCCAGAGTCGGCAGAGATAGGCTCCAGCCTCCTCGCAACCCTAGTAGGATTAAGTGGATCGACAAATTAATGGAAAATATAGATAGATATAAATCTGAATGTCTAACTTTTTTTCCTAATATTTATTTATATCCTGCATTAAATGCTCACAGTCCACTTGTCTACCTTGACATCCAATCAGCTAATCGTGTGGCAGCAGAGTAACGTGTAAGAGCATACAGATGCAGATTAAGAGCTTCGGTTAATCTTTACATCTCACATCAGAGTAGGTGATATTTTTCTCTGCATTCTGGGGTCAGTGTAAGAGACACTGTAGTGTCGGATTCCTGTTGGTGGCTGAAACCTCATGTGGTCTTTTGCTGTTGTAGGTCATCTGCCTCAAGATTTAGTATGTAACATTTACACAAGATGATTTTATGCTGCTGTTGTACTACCAGTTATAATCACCAGTGTGTGTCTTCGAACAGAATCCTGACCACACCAATGCACGTATTTTCACCAAACTTGGTGGGGACACCACCCTTCTGTAGTCCCAGAGATTATTTGATTTTGGAAAGGCTGGTTCAAAGGTCAAGATCAGACCAAGCTCACAAAGTACCAACAGACATGCTGTTACTATGGAACAGTGATAGGTAACCATATATGGACTTTCAAACGAGACAATCATCTTTGACCTTGAGTGACCATCAAAGGTCAAACTCCAACCATCTCGTAAAGCCTTCAGACAAAAGTATTTTCTCCCCACATCGGTAATTAAATTCTGTACACATTTATTATGATATTATTTACTACATTATCGCTGCTGTGTGACGGAGATACCCTGCACTCAGTGCCCTTCTGGGTAATTGAATGTTTTTTGTTTTTCCTCACCATTTTGTGTAAATTCTGTCTGATAATCTCAGAGGATTAGCAATAAATTTATAGAATAATTCATATTTAAATGTGTTTTAACCAAACCTATATTCATTTTGAAAATAACTGAATCTCTCTCTCTCTCCTTCCCTGCAGTCATTCCAAGGCAGCCAAGGACGAGCCTACCTCTTCAACTCAGTGTGAGTGTTCAACCCGCTTCGTCTACATCAGCATTTACACCTGTCCCTGAAAATCTGTCCTTGATCTACTCAGCATGTCTAGACTGACTTCTCCAGCTGTGCGAAAGTACAGATACAGTAACACATGGAGGAAAGGTGTGGGGTTAAATCTCCCAAGGATGTTCAGTTGTGCATCAACACGCTCCTCACAAAGCCGTTAGCCGCCAGCCAACAAAGTGTGTGGGTCTGAGGGTGAAATCTGGTCGCGGGAATATACTATTAAATTTACTTCAGGTTTCACAGAAAGTAAATTCCATTTTCTGTGTGTGTGGTTGGTTGCTTAGCCCAAACCTCTGCAAAATTCTATTTTAGAAGCAGTATTTATGGCAGTGCAGCTGCTGGTTCTAGCTGCTAGCACTTTATGTAGCACCAGGTCCTGGAGAAACGTTAAACCTGAACTTGAACTTGAACTTGGTGACCGGTGCCGTGCTTTCTCACACTGGTCCTAACAGGAACGTTTTTAATTTTTCCAGGTTCCCTCATTCAGTTACTGCTTTACATTCTTCAACACCGACACACTCACACACACCCCATTCCACTCCACACTAATAAGCTAGAATGAAGGAAGCAGCGAGAAATAAAGTTTTAAGAACCGCTTCCTACACCGCCTTACTAACTCTAGTAAAGAGCGTGACCTGTAATCTTCCGAATGCAATCTGTTCCTGATTTAACACGGCTTTCGGTAAAGGATCAGAGAAAGACATTGAACACTGCGCTATTGACAGATGAATTCATCTCTCTGTCTCTCTCAGGGTGAACGTGGGCTGCGGTCCAGCAGAGGAGAGGGTTCTCCTGACAGGTTTACATGCCGTGGCAGATATCTACTGTGAAAATTGCAAAACCACTCTGGGCTGGAAATATGTAAGTTTCTACACACACACACACACACACACATATATATATATATATATATGTATATGTATATATATGTATGTATATGTGTGTGTGTGTGTGTGTGTGTGTGTGTGTGTGTGTGTGTGTAAAGGTTTTTCTGGAAGACGATTTTCTAGAACCCTTCTTCCTAGAATAAAAAAAAAAAAAACACGTTAAACCTGGTTCTAATAAAATGCTGCTCGGCTCAGCCAAAACATTAAGCCCGGTCACAGGAATAAAGTGCTGACAATGGGAATTGCTAATAACTTTCTTACTAGCATTATCTTTAGCAAGCTATTAGCATGTATACCTCACAGCAAGAAGGCCTGGGTTCGATTCCCAGCTTGGGCCTTTCTGTGTGGAGTTTGCATGTTCTCCCCGTGCTTGCGTGGGTTTCCTCCAGGTCGGCTGAGATAGGCGCCAGCCTCCCCCTGACCCTAATTAGAATTAAGTGGCCTAGAGAATGAATGAATGAATGAGTAAAGCTTTCCCGGTAAAACCACCCCAGCTCACAGGCTTAGCATCTCTTATTCACCTGTTTTCGTTCAGTGTCTGTACCAGAAGAACGATCATGCACATGTGCGACACCAAGCATGTGCGAACTTGGCAGTGTGCCATCGATTCATAGAAAGTGGAAAAATCTGAGATCGAATGTACAGGAGTAAGCAAATGGTTTTAGAAAGACATCATTTTATATCAAAGAGGTAACACTGTATTTCATGTTTATTTAATATATACTGGGAAAGTGAATAGGAGCCTATAATAAGATGTAATTACATTGAAAAAGTGGGTGGCACGGTGGCATAGTAGTCAGCACATCCGCCTCACAGCAAGAAGGTCCTGGGTTCGAGTCCCGGGCTCAGAGGATGGCTCCTCTGTGAAATGCGATGCTGCCACCCACCTCTTTACGAACTGCTGCGCATGCGTGTTTTTGAGCGGTCTAACACACGCCCCCTCATACAAATGAGCTCACAGAAGCCCATGATTGGCTGGTGATCACTGTGAGTGTATGGTGTCTTTCCCTCTCGTGAGATCTGTTGTTTCTATGTGGAGTTTGTATGTTCTCCTCATGCTTGCGTGGGTTTCCTCCGGGTACTCCAGTTTCCTCCAACAGTCCACAGACATGAAAACTACATATATTAAGTGTTCCAAATTGCCCCTGGTTGTGATTGTGAATGGTTCTTTGTGAGGGTGTAGCCTCTGGATGGTCTGGTGAACTGTTCGGGGTCTACCCTGCCTTCGTCTGGTATTGGCTGAGGTAGGCTGCAGCCTCCCTGCGATCCTAGTAGGATTAATCAGTTCAGAAAATGACTGAGAGTATATAGAAAAATTAATGTACACCATTCACCATGGTAACCGTGTAAGCTCCTTTAGTTTAATTATGGTTTTTGAAGGCCGTATGTAAAGATTTGATAGAAAACTGATTTTAAGCACCCTTGAATCGTCCTCACTATCATTTGGCAACCTCGTCAGCCTCAGAGTGCCTGTGTTAGCAAAGTATACCAATGTTTTGACAAATTGGCTACATACTGGGGATGGTGGGGGTGGTGGTTAAGAGGTTAATGATGATGTAATCAGGTTTTTCATTGAAATACTCTTCATTTAGTTGAAACAGTGCCTTGATAACCCAACGGATTTGAAATCGACGTCGTCTTACTGTGGGGTTGTCCTGAGTGTGCTGAGGTGTGAGTAGGTTCATCTGATCCCTGCGCGTGTGTTCATTTATTTATACCCCTGATATCTTGTTTCTGAGTTGGACCATGTACTAAAGGCTGATGGATTAGTAAGACAGGCAGTTTCCAAATCCTCCCACTGCATGATAATGGAGAACAGGCAATGACACCATCAAGTACACCATCTGTAACTGGTACTTTTATGTTCTTACATAAACAGCAAAATTGTCAAGCACATACTGTAGAAGGAAAGTATATATGAGTATAATAGAGATTTCAGGTGTGAGCAAGGGACAGCGACGGCCCAGAAGACAGCACGCTGCTCAGCACTTCCGGCCTAAAATGAGCTTATTTAAATACAGATGAGGGACTGTGGGAGTCTCGCATCCCGTTGGGGACTTGGCAGATTGTGTTAATTCTCGGCACCACTTTAAAACTAGAATGTTAACCATGTGCATCAGTGTAGTGCTGGAGTATAAATCAGTATAGAGGTGCTAGCTGAGCTTCAGATGGATCAGGAGTTGGGGCGGAGGGGTGAGTGAGTAGGGCCACAGGGTAAAATCTTCCCTAAATGATACACTAATAGTTTGTGCAGCCAATCAGTAACACGATCTGACATGAGCATGCAACCCTGTAGCTGTGTTCTTGACACCGAGTGCTGCGTATGTACTTTGTGCTTGATCACACTGGTCTACAGCCAAAATGCTTCTGAAATTAACATAGTCAAATATTACTAATTTTGGGCCGCTGGGAATGAACCTGATGATTAAAATGATTGATTGGCTCTAGTTTTTGCGATATGGTACTGGGTCAGTATATACGACCCAGACTCAGGAATCATGAAGGATGGGTGAGTTATAATGAGAAGGGACCTGAATTTAGATGAGAAGTCAGTAAATATATCTTTGACTGAATGTAGGAATAAATTTTAGGTAAATAGGTTCAATGCTGGAACATTTATTTCAGGTGCAGTAGGTCATGGGTTCAAAGCCTGGACACGGTGGGAGTTTGTCATGCACCGAATTTTCCACCTAAAACTGCAGTTTTATTAATAACTATTTGTGGATATATTATATAAATATGAATATGATTCCTAAAAGTCATGAATGATGCAACGTTAACTCTGTTAACTTCTATCACTTCCATCACTTTGCTGTATGTAGGTGTATGTGTGTGTATGTGTGAATATGTGTATAGATGTATAAGTCTGTAAATGTGTAAATATGTGGATAGATGTATATGTGTTTGCATATAAAAGATAAATGTATGTATATGTTTACATATAGCTATGTAGGTGATGCACATATTTAGCTTAATGTAGTTCCTTAGTTCTCTTTTGTGCACTTTTTTTTTTTTTAAAAACAAAGAGCTGCTAAACTGATTTTCATTATTCATGCAACATTTGACAATAAAGATCTCTATCTTTTATCTTGCTGAACAGGTTTCTCTATATCAACTCTAGAAACCATATACATGTAGTTTCATGTTCGATATAATTATGTAGACGTCAAATGTAAAAAATTTAAATATCTTGGAAACAGTAGCCAATCAGCCATTTTTATTGTCACATGTGACCCGCTCCAGCAAAACACAGATTAAGTAGGAAATTTGACATGCTGAGATAAAATAAGTGGATATTTCTATTGTTATATAACAACTTGGACTTGGAACCCTTTCTTAAACAATAATTTTAGCACTGATAGATTGTATTTAGGGGTATTTGAACTTGGTCATTTCGAAGATTATGCTTTGAAGGATGTATTTTTTAGCGATAACGCATTTTCGCCCATGTACGCCATTTTCACCTTACTTTGGCCCTTACTCAGAACCCTACCTTGCGACTTAAGCCTAGCTCATGTAAGCAATCACGGCCGAATGTACAAGCGAATTTTAGTTCGAGGGTAATTGAATATATTTTCAGAGGTAGTCGGTTGAATTTGAGGTAAATGGTACGTTTACGCGGTCCTGGAAAACATTTTGGACCTGCTCAAAATTTGGTGTGAATTCAGAGTGGCTCGAACATGAGCGAACAGCTTCGGAAGCAGTTTTTTTCCCCTTTTTGCTTCTTTTTGAACGGCTCAAGCGACTGTTTTTTGCACGTCACGCGAATCCGCCCCTTTTCACAAAGAAAAACCCATGAAATTATGACACATAATGCAGATTCTTCCTGTGACGGACTGGCACGAGTTCCAGAAGTGTTCCAAACAAACCAGGTCAGGCAACGGAAGTTACTTAACTGTATGTGACATCTTCCGTACATCACAATAGATATACTGTATCTGCTTTCTGTTAAATTTTGTCATAGTGGATATACATGTCAGTTGCGACTGTTACGTCACACACAAATATGACCCTTCAAATATGAAACAGAATGACAATTTCCACAGCTACGTAAATGATATTTTTGTATGCAAATTTGAAAAATAACTTATTAATAAGTACAGCACCTGCAGCAACATCGCTGGCATCTATAGCCAAACTGAAGGGTTTGCTGAAATCTGGAGCCTGAAGAATGGGTTGAGCACATAGGGATTTGACATTGTTAAAGGCTTTTTGACTAGATTCGGACCATACCTTCTGTTTTTCTTCAAAAGATCTGTTAGTGGGGCGGTGATGTCAGCAAAGTTTTTACAAATTTTTTTGTAGTAACCTGCCATACCTAGGAATCTCATTAGGCCGTGTTTGTTTTCTGGGGCTGGGAAGTCCACAATAGTTTGGACTTTTACTGTGATGGGAGCTATCCGCTCATGGGCGAAGACATAGCCCAGATAGGTCACAGTAGCTTGACCGAATTCACTCTTAGCCAAGTTGATTGTTAGATTAGCCCCTAATAATCTAAGGAAAACCTTTCTCAAGTGAGATAGGTGGGCATCCCAGGTGTCACTGTAGATAACTATGTCATCCATGTACAACCAAAACACTATCAAAGCCTGCTAGACACTGATTCATCATTCTCCGGAATGCGGCTGTTGAGTTTTTCCATACCGAAAGGCATTACTTTATATTGGTATAAAAGCCGATATTTTTTTTGGCTCTCTCCGTAAGCGGAACACACCAGTATCCTTTTTAGAAAGTCGCACTTTGTAATATACTTTGCCTGCCTGATCTTGTCTATGCAGTCATTTATCCTTGGTAACAGATATGAGTCAGTCTTCATCACTGCATTTACTTTCTGGTAATTGGTGCCGAATCTGAGTGATGCCACATAAACATGTTAAAAGCATAGCACCAAAGAACCAATGAAGTCTTAGTGGTAAGTGACTGTCCTTAGACTTAGACTTAGACCTAACTTTATTGATCCCTTTGGATCAATTTAAAATTTACATTTCCAGCAGCACATAAGAAAAGCAGTACACAGATAGAAAAAAGCAGCACACAGATAAAGAATAAACAGTAAACACTTACAGCTAATATACAAAATAAAATACAAATTAAGTAATAGACTTAGGACAGACCTTTTCCGTTAGAGCCTTTTGAATTGTTTTCTTTATGTCTGTCTTTCTTTTTGACTTCTTTACGTTTAAGATTGTAGCGATCCTCATTAACTCTTCTATTATATAGCTAATATTGACTGTTTGTGACATCTTTCATACATCACAATAGATATATCTGCTTTCTGTTAAATTTTGTCATAGTGGATATACCTATGTCAGTTGCGTTACCATAGGTATAGGATGTGCCTGTTACGTCATAGCCCATTTTTTACAAAGAAAAACCTGTGAAATGATGCACAGGTCACATGAATCCGCCCCTTCTATAAAGAGGCGGCCGGCGGGATTTTTGTGCACCTCTATTTATACTTTCGTTTTCAAAAAAAAAAAAAAATGCATATTTCCTACATGCAACGTGCCTCTTGCCATCTCACACACATATTATGAAAATATAATTTTTATTTCTTAATATAAAAGGCTGTTCCAGTGTCAGTGTACTTACTGTGCAAGCTGCTTTTCACAATAGACAAAAGAACGCGCTGGGATGTATTACAGGGGACATATGGGAAACATATATATATCTATATATATATATATATATATATAGATATATATAT